>JABSTQ010007905.1:0-18567 GCA_013358835.2 Ixodes persulcatus
AAGCACTAGAGTTCGAAAGGATTAGTAATTTGAGTAGAAGTTACCTGAAAAACGTAGTTAAAATTAAACTACTAATTACCCAAATAAAGTTGTAATTGAAAGTTACCAAGTTACTCGGAAAAGTAGTTAAGCTACAGTAGTTTGAGTAGAGTAGTTGAACTACGTCCAAGTCTGAATTCTGTTATATCAAACTTTTTGGAAGGTGTGCGAAAATAACGTCGGGCTCAACCCCCAACTAGGCACCCACATCGTCTGCTTCTTGTTTCTCCATGAAGATTCCTTAGTGTTCTTAATGTAAAAGGAAAATGAATTCCAGTAGAGGTAACTATACGAGTTTTCAGCTCAAGGAGAAAGAAAGTTTTGCGCATTGGTAGTTTTTACAGGATTTGGTTGTCAGAGGAAGAAGCGATGCTTTTGGCGTTTGAGGCATGTTCACCTAAAATGCACCTACCTATATCTTAATTATTTACATTAAGGGGAAATTAGTAATGCTTCGTGTGGAGCGGATTATATTTACTACGGCTCTTGAGGTGAAAACGAGTATAATATTTAGCCATGATTCATCAAAAGAATTCCCTTGCCTTTGCTCCGTGTGGCGCGCCGTCGCGCGGCCGTTTTAGGGAAGTTTTCGTAGACCGCGTTCCCCTCCACTAAGCCCTCCCAGTTCCTACGTCACGCCGCGGTGGTGGCGCGTCGGGCGCACTTCCGGTCTGGGGCGGTGGGCAGAAGTCGCAGTGCGAGACATGCATTCCTGTGTTCTCTCGGAAGAAGAACCAGACAAAAAAACCTGCCTTTCGTCGAAATGCTGCGACGGAGGCTGTACCAAGAGAGCCTGAAAGGTTTGAAGATGAGCTTTCATGTGTTCCGCCTCCTCCGTTCGTCCGAGAACGTGGATAATAGCAGTGAAAAGGGCAAACCAGACGCTGTCGAACTACAGGGTGAAACAAGGAGACGGCAGGCTCTTTAAATCGACTGGAAAATTCGGTTTCTTAACCTATCGCGCTACGACTTTGAGCAGCGTTGCCCACAGATGGTGCATTTTTTTTTTGTAAAATTTGCAAAGAACGAACTTGCTGAGGAAAAAGTAAAGAAAGAAAAAGGCTTAGCTCCTATGGAAACGCAGCGACGCCACCGGTCTTCAAACAACACGGCGCCGTTTCGCACGGAAGACAAGAGATGGCGCAAGCGGTCGCGACGCCAACTGCCGCCTACGAACGAGCAGACGACGCCGAGAGCCGGCGCTTTTAGCAGACAAGGAACTGCAGTTCCTCGTTGTTACCGCGCCTGTTTTTGTTTCTGCGACTGTCGCCGCCTGCGGAACGCGCGCCGCTTTTGAGTCGAAAAGTTCGTCTGCTAAAGAGGCCGACTCTCGGCGCCCGTATGCTCGTTCGTTGGCGGCGTTCGTTGCGCCATCTCTTGTCTCCGGTGCGAAACGGCGCCGTGTTATTTGCAGACCGGTGGCGTCGCTGAGTTTCCATAGGAGCTAAGCCTTTTTCTTTCTTTACTTTTTCCTCAGGTAAGTTCGCTCTTTGCAAATTTAAAAAAAAAAAAAAAATGCACCATCTGTAGGCAACGCCGCACAAAGTCGTAGCGCGATAGGTTAAGAAACCGAATTTTCCGGTCGATTTAAAGAGCCTGCCGTCTCCTTGTTTCACCCTGTACAGTTGCTTGTGCGGGCAACACTTCATGGTCGCCAGATGTATGTTTTGTTCCAACATGAACAGACCGCCAAGTTGTCCGGACCACGCACGGGTTCAGTGCGTCTTTAAAATCACACGCCCGCCTGATATATCGTTCCAACTTTCGTCTGCTCTTTCAAACTTGTCTGCTTTTTGTCGTCTGCTCGTTCAAACAAAAGCGGCCCGTAGAACAAACTTTGGCCCGGTGATTGCAATAAGAAGTAATTGCAGGCCTCAAAAGACTTAAGTAGGCTCGGTGTAAACAGTAGATACTAGATGTTGATCATTGGTACCAGTGGCCATCACCGACTTGTTACGCTTGGTCTGTTCCCGCTTTCGATTTTCAGTATCGACGTCGATCACCGCCGCTACCTTCTACACTTTTGCAGCACGAGCGACGTCGCGACCGAAAATAGCTAGAAGAATCTCATCATGGTTTTGGCGTGCATTCTGCGGCGTTCATGCGAATGAATCGCCACACGTCAAATTATTTACGCAAAGTTTAGCGGCGTGACGAGCCTTGATAATTTCGCGGTTAAAATATGACGCACTCATATTTAGTTACTCTCTCCGTGTCCGCTGGCTTGCCCGAACCCCAAGAGACGTGGAAACCGCAAAAAAATTAGACGCTTAAATATGATTGCAGGGCCCCTTTAAAGGGGAACTCCGCCGATTTTTTTTTATAGCCTCAGATTTGGCTGGAATTTGGCACACCGCATCAATAACCCCTTCTCAACTAAAAGCCAAAATATTTTATAAAAATAAAAATTTTCTACGAAGGTATTGAATTTTTAAGTTACACCGGCCGCGAGGGTTCTAGGAGGCGACTCTCTACTGGCAACAATAAAAAATCCTCACTTTTCCCTACCCGCGTACTACTTTTCCCTACCCGCGTACTACGTCACCGGCGAGCAGGCGAGCGAGCGACCCGGGCAGCCGCGAAGTGGCTTTCCGGGCGCCAGCGATCGAGATTATTTTTTTCACATCTTCAAGGTTAAATGTTCATTTGCAATGGGTAGCAATCTGTGTTCGCGGTGGATTTTAGGAACAGTGCCGGGAAAAGCTAATTTTTTACCCTTGTTTTCGTGGGAGGAAAAAAAAAAAAAAAAGGAAAAGCGCTCCCCGGCAGCAAGGGAGGCCGGCCAGGTCAAGGTGCTTTTGCGCTAGCTGTGTTCTGAGAAAACTAGTGTCACGTGAAACCTTTTGCGCTAGCTGTGTTCCGAGAAAACTAGTGTCACGTGAAACAATCACACTTATGCTCGGAATACCTCTGAAGTGCACTTCGACCTTGTCGAACATAATGGTGATAACTTTATTGCTCGCTGCAAACACTGCAAAAAAGTATGCGCAGCTTGGAGGTCCTCTTCCTCCAAGCTTCACAGGCACATCGGGGTGAGTTTCAACTTTCATTTTTCGGGAGTACCGCTGGGCACGGAGACGGAACGATAGAAGGTTGAAACCTCGACAGCGCCCTCTAGTCTCAAGGACTTTCCCACCATTACGTGTTTTTTTTCTTGTTCTTTGCTTTTTTTGCGCTTGAATACTGTAAAACCCTTTATTTTCGCGGCCCCTATTTTTCGCGAATCGGTCACAGAGGACACAATCGCGGCCACTAAATTTCGCGAATTCCAGGCGCCTGCAGTGAAACGCTTAAGGACCGAAATGTTCGCGTGCCCTTAAGTTTCGCGAATTTTTCAATTCGCGAAATTGGCGAAAATTAAGGGCTCGCGAGCATTGAGGGTTTGACAGTATTTTGTTTAGTGCACCCGTTGAGCGCCTCTTTAGCAAGGGATGTGTTCAGCATCAAAAGGGGAAAGTTAAGTGATCTCTGAAAGATAGTTGCTGCTGCGTTACATCATGAACTAAATATTTTATTGTATAGTTCACCTAGTTTCGAAGCAGCAAATGCTTTGATTCAGGAAAATCGTGCGACGGTAATAATATATATATATATATCTCGAGAAGTGAAATTAGCGTTTTCTGAGAGTTCCAAATAAATATAACTCGAAGTCAATATGTGTTGTCATCAATGTCTTCATAGCTAAAGTCAAGAAAAAAAAAAGGAAGTATTTTTAAAGTAACTAAGATACTATGACGAAGTAACTAACTGTAACGGGTTTCTTTTATTTTTAAGTAACTGTAACTTAAATACATTTTGACAAACTATTTGTAACTGTAACTAATGACTTTTTAGAAGTAACTTACCCAAGACTGGTAGTGGCACAGCTCAGGAAGGCAGGTACTCCACCTAGTAACTCATGCCAGAATCATCAAGTAGTTCGCATATACGTCGCGCGAAACTGTTAACGCAAACAAGCGATCGGCGACTTTTTTTTTTTTTCGTTTTTTCTCTTCTAATTGAGGGGCTGTCTTCAAAAGTACTAGTGTGGTGGCAAGGGCTCATTCGGGGTGATAGCCTAAGCAACTGGTTATATTTGGTGTCCGCCAATACTCTTTCAGAGTTGAATACGAGAAAGTGCAAGGAGTTGTGTTTTTTGTAGCAGTGGAAGCTGTGAACAGAGGTATTATAGAAGGGGAAGAGGGGCGCGGGCAGTGGAAGCCTGTATGTTGCTCCCTTTTCCAGTCTACCCAGCGCAGCCGCGGGTAGGTTGATGGATAGGGTGGGATTAATATTTGTTGTTGTTGGATACGTTTTATTCATATTTAGAAGGGGTACGACGCGACCGGTTTCATGCCTTGTCGTGAAGGTGGGATTATACGATCTTCCTTGCGACTACCGTTACACCTGTTCCAACACGCTCGTCAAAACCTTCAGGAGTTTATTTCGCGGTTTCAACGTTTATCGAAGCAAAACTTGTTTGCAACTCTTGTCGTGGGGCAGATTACTTTTGCCATTGGCATCGACGCCAACGCCCAATCCAGTTGAAGGAAATATTAATGGATAATCTCGTTCTTTTAAAGCTAGCACACGTTTGCGCCCGGATACTTTTTAAATAAAAAAAAAAAAAAAACGCTGTAAAATTAAGCTCTAAATTTCGGAGAATCGGAAATCGAAAAAACAACAACAACAATAAACTCAAAATTTTTGGCAAAAAAAAATAAAATAAAATAATGAACTCCGAATAACATCTTCCGAATTTGGCAAAAAATAAACTCCGAAAACACGGAATCCTACTTATCGAATAGCCGTAGAACACTTGGCAATGCTATGCGCAGCGCAAGTTCGTCTGCTTCTTCACAGGGGTTGCAATGATGTCAGAACGCCGAGCTCTTATTGACTGATCGAAAAAAGAAAATAGTGGGTATATATCAAGGCACCTAGCATTGAGGTCTACCCACTATCCTTTCTATCAGAGCCAATCAGAGCTCGGCGTCGTTCTGACGTCACCGCAACTCCTGTGCAAGAAGCAGACGACTTGCTCAGCGCATATAAATGGAGATTTCTCATAGGTGCCACATATATTTGACCTCGCAAATACCGCAAAACCTTCGCTCTATAGTGAAATGCAGTTCCAGCATCACCTCATAGATTGTGCCAGCGTGCAAAGTATGTTCTCTCGCAGAAAAAGTTTTAAGAGATTTTAAGGCATTCGGCCCTAAAAAGTCGCAAGTGTGTGAACGGGCCTTTACAATTGGTGACGAATATTTACAACTAAGGGGCAAGGGTCACGTCCCCCTCGGTGGCAATCTGGGCCGGCTTGCTAGAACCAGCGTCTGAGCTGAGACTGGGTGAAAGAAAGCACTGCCAAAGCCAGCGCACGAGCTGAGCGGGACTCAAGCTGCGTCTCAAGACGCTCGCGCGCCCCAGCCTTTGCAGTGCTTTCTTTCACCCAGTCTCAGCTCAGACGCTGTTCTAGCAAGCCGGCCCTGATGTTTCGAATAAAACATTTAGGTGTGAGTGAAATTTGTGTCTCCGCTCCCTGTTACTTTGACCCTGCTCCTGGGTACTTACTGTTTAGTTACATACAAAGCTTCCACAGCGTTTTCTGCTCACATTCCTGTAAATTACAAATATATATTGTATCATTGCAGTTTTTGACCATATGAAGGTGAACTACACAGGGACAAAACTAGAGACAAGGCATATAAATAGGTGGATCATGTTCTTCTATTTTCGCTTGAGTGCCTGTTTTATTTATGTAGATGGTATGTCTTAACTCACCCCTAAATACTCTAAAACCTTGTTTTTCTTGCATATCACTATTTGTTTTTGATGGCGTGAATTGAGATTTGCTAAACTTAACCGCTTGCAATAATGTTTAACAGCAGCTAGCTAGATGAGGACCTACTAACTCTAACTTGTAACTTTATTTTTAGGTTTGCAGTCTGTCTTAAAGCAAGTGCATTAAAACTAAAATGAAAAAAAAAAACACTTGGAAGGGTTTGATTCATCAAGAGAGTGGAGTCAGTGAGAAAGCAAACACAGCACATATATGGTCACCCTCACCCAGTGTGTAGGGCTGTCTTGGTTGCAGAGCGCAAAACTCCAATGTGATCAGCTTCCTCTTTAAGCTAAAGACGGGGTGAGTGCCAGCTCGCCTTGATGTTTTCTAGTTAAGTTTCCGTTTAACACTGGTTAAAGAAGCAGATTCCTCCATTCACTGCTTGAACAAACAGCACAGTGAATTTTCGATGGTCACGAGAAAGAAATCTTATGAAGTCTTATCTGTGTGGCGGTAAATCAAATGAAAAGACAAGGGCAAGAAAAGCAAACACTAATATAACCTGCATTTAACTTGCATGATACTGTGTGCAGAGGACATACCAAGGCTGTGCGTGGACTGTTTTCATAAGCGGACTGTTTTCATAAGCTTATGAACGCTTGAAATTGAAAAATTTTAGAAAAAAGAGTGAATGAAATCATGCATGCTTTTTTGTTCAAGATATTCAGTGTTCCATGCCTGAAACTATTTGTCCAATGTTTAATGAAATTGGTGTATTGATGTTGCTATGTGTTCATTGGAAGTATAAGAATGACTTGGCCTATTCTGTTTTCCCTCAGGAAGTAACACCAGGGGGCAGTCCCGAAAGTTCCCTAGTATGCTGTTTAGCATTGTTCTTTCTTTCTGGATTCAGCCTTAGTGTGTGTGCCACCTTCTTACCTTGATTGTGACTTTTTAAAATTAGCTGCCATCTCACCACTGTCTTCCCAGACACTTTGTTAAAATGCTAAAATAGATAAAATGTCACAAAAAATGTAAGAAAAAAAGTAAAAAAGGACAGCCACACAAGACGTGTCAAAACGCATCTACTGCTTTACTTCATAGCGTCACACTTTGAAACACCGTAAACCTTTAATTTTTTTCAGTCTCGGATTTATCATTATGGGGTTGCAGTTTTGCCTTTCGTCGTTGGTTTTTCCTCACATTCAATCTTTTTTTATATTCTCCCGCAGCAACTGGGCCACAAGAAGTACAATGTTCTGGGTTGGAGCGGCGGAGCCATCACAGGAATGGTTCTTGCAGCCACGTACCCCGAGCGCATCGAGAAGCTCGTCGCTTTTGGAGGGAATGCTTACATTAAAGACATCGATGTGCAGTTAGTGGAAGGTATAAGGTCGCTTTGAATTTCCTACTGTATATTAGGGTGTCCTCGACTGACACGGGTGAAAAGTCTGTCGCTGTCGAGCATGGATTCTAACTAGGGTTCCGTGTTTTCGGAGTTTAATCTTCTCTGAAGTCGAGGGCGTTTTTACGGGTTTTGTATTTTTTCGCAGATTCGGTATTTTTAAGTATCAGTTGTGCCATTTCGTTAGGGGACTCAATAGTCTAGTCAGTTTTTCCATAATGTTTTGGCCAAATATTTTTTTTCTCACAAGATAACGCACACAACTGGTAGCAACCGCCTAAGCCGCAAATTTCACCCAAGACGCAACGCTTTTAATCTTTGACTAAACAAAGATTGTGAGCTCTGCCCGAATTAGGGCAAGATCGAACGAACTACGCCACTACCGACACGCTATCGCTCACGCAGCCACCAGGAATACGGAGCAGTGGAGCAAACGTATGCGTGAGCCAATGGAGGCTCTCTACGGACCCGAGCGCTTTCAAAAACTCTGGTCGGGCTACTGCGACTTCCACAAGCGTTTGCTGCACAACCAGGGCGGAGAGGTGTGCAGGGCCGAGCTAGCTAAAATCCGCTGCCCAACCCTCATCGTGCACGGAGGAAAAGACCCTCTCGTGCCACCGGAACATCCTGCCTACTTGCTCCGCCACATTGCCCTATCCAAGTGAGCCTCCTTCTCTGCATTAAGACAACAGGATGTCCATCAAGCTGGAAAATCTGGAATTGTCAGGACATTTTAAAGCATCTGGAAAAGTCAAGGAATCGCAGGGGAAATCGCCAGGAAATTGGTTTACTCAGGGAAAGTGACCGACGTGGGTGGCGCAGTAACTCGCAACGAAGCGGGAGGGTGTGGCGTGCAGTGGCGTGGATGGCCGTCACGCTTAGTAACAGTTGCCCGAGGCATCGCTAGGCGGCGTAAGCCACCACCCGATTTACCGAATCAAGGAGGCACAGCCCAAAGAGCCGCTGCAAGCCCATCCTCGACATTTTTTTTCTTTTCTAGTGGTCGGGAATTTAATTGAAAAATTCGAAGAAAAACTGGAAAAATCAGAAAATATGAGAGAAGCAATATGGTAGACACCCTGGACAATCTGCGACATGGGCGTACCAACCTGGGGGGGGGGGAGGGCAACCCTTCCTGCCCACGTCCTCAGAGGGGGGGGGGGGGTCAAGGGGTGTCCCCCCCCCCCCTGAAAGGGGCAGGAAACATATATCAAGGGCACCGTCCCCCCCCGCCCCCCCGCCCACACAGCACACACACACACCTTAAAACCATGTGGTACACCCCTGATCTGCGCATATATTCAGATGAAAGGGCACCGTCAGTTGCTGTTGAACCTGCAGCAGTTAGCAAATTCTAATGAGTGTGCAACATACAGCCAACAAGTGACTAGAATTGCAAGCCTCCACTGAACCTAGCTAGCAACTGCTGAAAGTGCTCGTCTGCTTGGGGTACTACTGGATTTATAATCCAGTGTGAGACGCTGAATACGGTCACAAGCAGAGCTGGATTGACATGTCAGATATGCCAAGCTCAGAATGTCGTGTATGGGTTTTGCCCTCTCTTTGTCACCACGGTTGTAACGCCGTCGATTCCATTTTTTTTCATTTTCTGGAAATCACCAAATTATGTTCCTTCCTCTCTGCTTGCCTAATTGATCTTGATACGTTCACATTTCCACGTCTTGCACCCCAGTGCAAAAGACAAATGTTTCAGATGACCCGTCTTGCACTTTACCGGGTTGTCTTTATTATATTCTAGTCGCTTTGGAATTATTGCTGAGCCTTCTGATAACAGCATGGACATAAATAAAGTAATAATATGCCAGACCTGATATCAAGTCTTGTTGGTGGGCCCTTGTTCTAGAAAAGGCTGACTATTTCATTGCGTGTACTCTGGGGGCTAAACGGGTGTTAGTATAGATTGTACTAGTTGGGAAGTTTAGAGCAACGGTTTTGCAAACATTTCTTTTTTCGTGGAACCAAATAAAATAAATGCATGGCTTTCGTTTGATTCTTTTGCAGGTTGTGCGTTATACCAGAAGGAAAGCACAATCTGCACTTGAGGTTTCCGGATGAGTTCAACAAGCTCGTGACAGACTTCATCCTTAGCTGATATGTGTATTTCGTTGTGAGGCTTGTGCAGTTCTGTTAGGAATTATACGATAAAGTGTTTTAGGGTCAATAAAAGTGGATAAGGTTGGGGTGTTTATGACACCTATTGCTGTTGTGCCTTTTGAGAACTCTGTGAGAAAATATGTGGCATCATTACGCCGACGTTTTTTTAACGGAGATCCTTTGCATAAACGTCAGCAGTTGCTGATTAAATAAAAGAATTATGTTTTACCAATGTTTTCTTGGTATTCTTAATGTAAAAAAAAAATTCCAGTCGAGGTTACTAATATTTAGCCATGTTGTCATGCAAATACGTTTTGCATTTTCGCTCTAATATTGGCAGCGGAAAACAGATATTCAGTGTATCTGACGTCATTTAGTAGGCTGCTCGATTGTTGCAAAGTATTACAACATAGAAACACACTGCTAAATAAATTGCTTCCGCACGAAGAAAAATAGCAGTACGGTAAATATTTGTTATAAGTTTGGTTTCCAACCTTATTGATTTTAGTATTCCCTTTGTTAATGTTAACCACTTTCTCAATGGATGCGGGCACCATTTGTTTGCTGTGTGATGCATCATGTTTTCTATGCCGGAGTGCAAATATAAAATACCTAGTCTTGGGCGAAGCAAGAATGCTTAGGGAACAAGCTTGCATATGCATGTTTTCTTTTATCGCAGTCATGGTGCTTAAAGGGTCTGACCAAAAGACAAAAACATATTTTGGAAATTGTAAAAGCCTGGGGTCTTGATAGAGTTTATGAACAATAGACAATAGGATTCTAATATTGTTCTATTATTCTTTTCTTTACAAAGTCTGTTGACTGAATTAGCTCTGTCGATGTGACAGCAATCTGACGGAGTATGTTTGGGGAGAAGGCACCATGTAACCGAGGTTTCGGTTGCTCGTCAAAACATCCCCGGGTGGTCGTAATCAATCCTCAGCCCTTCACTGGTGCAGGCCAGGTCCCCTTTGCTGGTTTGGCACGCAGAATACACAGATTTTATTTGGCAAAGTTAAATCTTTATCTACCTGCAGTAATGAATTGTGAAAGACATGTTTTTCTAATAAATGTACAAGAAAATCCACTTACCTTAGTAGAAATTATACAACACCTAGTATCCCAAGGTATGCTTTGATGTTTACAGCCGAGCATGTTCTGGAAAAATTCGATTGCATACAAGTATTTGGATTATACTTTTTTGCAGGTTAAGAAAAGCAGAACAAGCTCCTCCCTCGAGGCCCTTCACTCTTTCCACTTTAGCAGAGTGAACACTGGAGAGGAGGTCGATGGACTCGCCTCTTCTCCAGCGTTTGCTCTGCTAAAGTGGAAAGAGTGAAGGGCCTCGAGGGAGGAGATTGTAGAGAATAAAAATTATAGACCATTCTTTATTCTGGCTAGATACCACAAAGATAGTTCATGTCCCGATTCAGTGAAAGACATAACCATATCTTCAGAATCCGGACCTGACAAGTTGACTTGTTCACTTTGTTGGTCATCGAGATCACCATCCAATCCTCTTAACAAAGTATATCCTCAATTGTCACTGTCAAGTCATTTTCAGCACGTAACACTAGCTCGCCAGAACCTTCAGTCTGGATGGTTCTGTAGTCAACAGAGCAATTCCAGATGCCGCCGCTGACCTGGTATCCTGAAACGGCTTGGAAAAGTGCTGGCTCCGGGCCAGAGGTGGGCTCTTAGGAAGAGCCGCCTCTCTGGGTCTTTGTGCAATTGTCATCACCTATCTCCAAGCTCAGTGCTCTTGGCACTGCCCCTGGAATCAACCGGTGGGTCACCCCCGTCTTCGCCATTACAATCTTTTTAATGGTTCTGAAGAATGTGGTCCTTAAAAGCCATTGAAGTCGTGGCAGGTTAAATTTAAATGGAAGCAAGAGTATACGTCTTTTTACCCACGTGCTTTCTGCGCTTGAGAATGTGCCTGCGATTGTTCTTTTTTTTTTTTTGCCGCATCGATTCGATGATTGTAGTGCAGACAATTGCAAAGTGTATGGGGAAAAATTAACTACCGTAGTATTTTCTTTTACCGCTAAAGTTAAAGGAAGCATTGCCAAACGTTCAGTTTCTGCCCAAATGTATTGCTAACGGCCCGGACCAGGTGCCAGTGTTTCAGAGCTTGCCTTACCCAATTAAAATGTTATAACCGAATTTAGGAATTTTTCAACGAGTCAATGGGGATCAGCCGCCAATTTCTCGTTGAAAATGTTCTAAGATCGATTATAACTTAAACCAGATAATGGGCAAAGCTTTGAAGCGTTGTCAGGTGGACCGAACTGCTAGCGTTACAGTTGTGCGGAGATTGAATGTTTCGCGATACGAAGTGTATTTTTGAGGTAAGAAAAATACTAAAGCCTTGTTGTTGTTTTTTTTTGTCACCACGAAGCTTCGCAGTCATGATGGGGACATTTAAAGAAGGGGAGTTCCTTAGTGTGTCCCCTATTGTTTTTCCGCTGGTGTTTCGCAAGCAAGCTGGTGCGCACCCGGGGTAGTGTGCCCACAGGTCCTCAGGGACGTGATTGCTACGCCAAAGTGTTCACCGTTCTACATTCTGCTACACGTTTCACTAAAACGTGAGGAATTCGACCCAACATTGCATCAAAAGTTAATTTCACTTTCTCCGTAATACCGGAACGAATCGCTCGGGCATTGTCCCGAATTATCACGGTAGGCGTGTGCGAATTTTCAAAATATTTGATTATCGCCTCGAATGAAGCACTATTTGGTTTGATCTTCGCACCGAAAAACTGACTGAACTTGCGTGATATCAGCGATGAGATATTGCCCCAGAACCGCGCCTGGGGGCACGTGACATTATAGCGCGATATAAGGGACACGCCAGCACGTCGTCCGGTTGTACGTCCCAACCCATCGCCGCGACCACGTACAGTCCCGCTTGTTTGGCGTCAATGAAGTGATGCAGCAACGACCCCGTATCGGGTTCAACTTCGACGTTCCGCTATACTATATTTGTCATTAGAGAGTTTTAGTAGACCGTTTTTGCTTTCTCGCTCCGCTCTATGGAAAGCGGAGTCGCCATTGCGCATGCGCGACCCGCTCTGGGATTTGAGCGTGAAGCGTCAGCTCCGCTAGCTCCGCTTTCCTTGCCATTTTAGGAAGCGCGTTCCACTCTCAGTAAAGCTTCAGTAGATGGTGTTTTTTTTTCTACAAAGGAATTCGAAATGGGTGCTCGCCACTTGAAAGCATGCTTGGGAGCGCGTTTGACCGTTATGAACCTCGCTGTACTAAGATGGCTGCGCAGGCTTTGTTTGAAGCGGCGTCCTTAAGAAAACGTTTCACGGTGGTCGAGAACCTCTGGCTGCTTCGGGAAATCGCTGGCTGCAATCCTTTTACGGCCCCTGAACGGTGGGGACAGGTGGTGCCTTGTCTAAGCCAGCGGGCTCGATTTTTCTATGCGAGATGACGACGACGACGTTGAGAGGATGGCACACCGGGCGACGGCGGTGCCTTAATCTGAGTCCCTGGGCCTCGGTTCCTCGGAGGCGGCAGCTTCTACTTTGGCTGGGCTACCTCCTTGAAGCCTGATGCTTTGACCCCAGTGGACCCCAGTGAACAACGGCGCCATCATGTTCCTTGGGCTCCTTCATGCACCGATCGAACGGCGTGCCAGATCCCCATGGCTCGCTGCTCACTCGCCCAATTCGCCTCCACGAAATCTGGACTTCTGCGAATCGTACTGCCATCCTCCCCAATTGCAACCCATAACGTCGTCATCTTGCATGTACATACTCATCACATTATCATGTTTCGTTGACGCTGCACCGCGGGCCTCCATGGTACGGGCTGCTGCCTTTCCGCGGTGCCGCGTCTCTCTAGAGCTAGAAAATAAAGACTAAAGACTAAAGCAGTCGGCAAACGGACAGATATTTTGTTAGGTTGCTTTAGGCAGCAAGACAGTGCAAATTGGCGAAAGTGAGTGCTCCATTTATATCTCTACCTTTTTTGTTTTCCCAATGGAATTAGTTTTTTTTTCGTATGCTTCGGTTTGTGATAGGGTACCTTGGTGTTTCTGTACACTGCGCGACATTGTTACCGGGAACAATCAATATCCTCTTTTTATTTTTTACCTTAAATACGAGGGACTGACATCAACCTATTGGTGTGGAATGAAGCGCTCGTTTGGGGCACTAATCTGAGCGACAAACTTTCAGCTCTCTCAACAGCTGTCAAAGAAATAAACTGCAAATAAAAGCGATTTTATCGTATTCGTATTAACAGTGGAGCGCAGTGTATGTATCTCCCTTGGGGGATGAGATGAAACCATTTTGCTTGGCTACACTTCTTTTCATCTCTATTTTGTGTTTTTGAAATTGTGTTTTTTGGCTTAAGCTCCTGCCTAGTTTCAGCCTCATTTGTGCTACGGTGTTTTCTTGCAATAGAAGACCGCGCAACACAGGCTACTTTTACAATGCTGAAGTCAACAGAAACAGTGTAATTTGATTAGACGCAATATGCACACGCACATCTGAGAAGTAAAATGGGAGTCGTTAGTAAATGTTTTTTTATTAAAATATTTCTAGACGCCTTTCAGCCTAGTTGGACAAGTATTTCGCTCCGTAGAACAGCTTGGATATGATTCACTGTGATCCGTTTACGCACTCGAATATTTAACAAAAAAGAAACATGCCCATGGTCTTCTTAGGGTTCGTCCAGCTGACAAATTGTGCCGTCTGCGCACATCACTGCCTGGTGCTTCACGACGAGCACCTTCTTGTGACCAGAAAAGTATGGCATCTGATTTTTTGACGGACATCATGGACGTGCTGTGCGGTCAACGAAACCCCAACAGTTGTCCAGGGGTGCTCCCTTTTCTTTGACGGCCTAATAAAAATAAGAAAAAGGCACTCTTACAACACGGCAGTATTTAAACACTACCAAAACATGTGATATGTGACTTGTTACTCATATAAGATAGAGTATTTCCATGGTAGGGTTGCAAAAAAATGTGTATCGTAAATTAAAAAAAAAAAAATTAGTTGTTTCTTAATTTTGCTAAGCGCTGAGGCCGTCAAACTGTGCATTCAAAACGAAACTTCTGAAACGCGTTCTAGTCTACCGCTATTTCTTAGAAGTCCAGTCTTGTGTTTGATAAATTTTGAATTGTTTATGCCTGTCTGGTTTTCACCAGACAAAAACTTAACGTGGAATATTCTTTCGACCGTTTTTGGTAACTTTTTTCAAAACACCACCGGGTAACATATTCGGCCGTTATATTTTGGACATCGCTTTTAGTGCGAGACTTGTGACTAGAACCGAGTTGATATCCAGCATTGACGCAGCTTTCGTGTCTAATACATTTAGACTCGCATCCGCGACAAACAATGACGCAGCTCTCTTGCTCCCTAGTTGCTTGGCCAAAATAAGGCGGCCTTGAAGAATAGAGGCAGCATGGCATGCACTTTTAAAAAGGCTGCATTCAAGTCTCTATTATTTTCTAAATCTACCGAGGAAATCCAAGGCGAACAGTTCCGGAAGAAAGTTATACAATTCAAAAATTGCGAGCGAATATGAATAAATAAAGTTGAGAGGAATGGTTTTTTTGGTGCGGCTAGCGAGCGCTATGCTCGTGGTCAACTTTCAGTGTCATTTTCAACAGGAGGACGCGTGTACAGGCAGTACAGGCAGTACAGGTATAATTGGCGTTCAAGCACGCGCTCCCGTACATCTGATTGCATAGCCATAGAAGGCCCACAAAAACGCGACGACTTTACTGACACCGTGTGGGTTGCAAAGTGATACTCGTTCACTTCGTTTGATTATGCTCTTTTGTGTTACATAAAACTCAAATAGAATGGTTTACTTTTCACGCGTGGGATGTACGCTTTACTTCTTGATTCGGCCTTTTTCAAGCTGAGGTCAAGGTGAAAAACATCGACGCGTATTGAGCAAGTGCAGCCATCTTGAGATCTAAGCGATCCCGCTAAGAACGCTGAGGGAAGTCCGCTCTGCAACTTGTAAAGCGGAGCGCACGCTCACTCCGCTGACTATATGCTCCAGCTCAGAGCGGGCTACGCATGCGCGGTGGGGGCGATGCTTCTTCCAGAGCGTAAAGTAGAGCATAGAGAGCTCATAAAAGTGGCCTACTAAAACTCGCAGATTAAAAGCGCGCTCGTCGTGACTTGTCCTGACACTGCCCATGTACACCTTGTTTTTTTGTGCCGAAACAAAAGTAAATACGTAAATTATTGGCGTATCAAAAAGAGTAACTTTTTACTAGACAGAGCAGCTGTGCTAAAAACAATGGAAACACGACATTTACACAAACCGTGCAGGGTCTCACCTGTGAGCACAGCTCCAGTTTCGCCAGGGTCAACCCCCTATGTTTGTTCATGTCAGCGAGCAGGTGGCCGAACCTCTCGTTGATGTGAACCACGATGAGGTTCTCAATACTGAAGAACACCGACATGTTCCGTCCAAGCGCTCATCCAAGTTCGAACAGACGGTTGCGATAGGCCAGTCGACAAAGATCCATGCAAAGCGTCTGGCCAGATTGGAAACACCCTGCGCCGATCTGTCGGGTGCTGGGATTTGGAGGTCCAATTGCAGAGCAGCCAGGTCCTTCTTTAAGCGGGATTGCCTATCCAGCAAACCGCGTTCGGAAAGGAAGCTTCGGCGCTTCATGGCATGAGGGATACAAATAAGTGATTCGATGTCTCGCCAGCTTAATCTCGTTAGTAGAAGTCTCCTTCATTGAGAACCGCGGGGATTCATCGTGCAGGTGTCTTGCTAGCCTTGAGCAACACTGTACTCGTACTTCGCAAAAGGGTGTACTCGGAATGCGCAAACTTCGTCCTTTTCTTTCATTTTTCTGCTTCGAATACGTTAATCTGTTTCAGTTTTAATTCGAGTGGAGCAGAAGCTACAAGAGCGAGTGCCGGCCTTTCAGCGTCCTTGACCAGCACGCGCGCTCGTGCAGTGCACGTTTAGAGCAACATGCTCATTGTTATACCTTCGGCTTCACTCGCACACAGGGTGGAACGATTATATTTATATTTTATAGCGTAATATGCTTCGGGTGTGTGCCTACTCTTTTGTGTTCATTATTTTCGCCTTCGTTTTTACCACCTTTACAAACACGCTCCCTTTCACTTTCTTGGTGTTAACGTTTAGTTTTTCTGTATTACTAGTACTATAAACGTCCACTTGTGGGGCTACGCAAGCGAATTTTTCGAACGCTCTTACGCTGAAGCAAAACGGTCTACTAAAACACGTTTTTGAACCTCCGCTTTCCATTCCGCTGAAGCAGGCCGCGCATGCGCAGTTTGGCACCCTCAGAGCGGAGCGGAAAATGGAAACGGTCTACTAAAACTCTCTATTATTTGTGGTCTGTTCGAGCGGGTTGGTTGGCTCCGTTGAGTGCGCTTCTCACCGCGCATTGATGCATAGTGGAGAAGCGACACAGGTAGACGTCGCGATCCCCTGCGTCTCGCTTCTCGGCAGCGCAGCCGCATGCTAAGTAAAAAAAAAAAAAAAAAAAAGAAAGCCGTTTACAACTTCCTGTAACGCCGAATTAGAGCGCAGCTCTTGAGGAGGAGGAGGGGAAAGTACGTAGAGGGGGCAATGCCCCTCCTGCTCTCCTGCCCTCCCGCATTTAGGGGAAAATTTTCCGCTAGATTTAGTGGGGAAAATTTTCCGCTAGATTTAGTGGGGAAAATTTTCCGCTAGATTTAGCGGGGAAAATTTTCCGCTAGATTTAGCGGGCAAAATTTTCCGCTAGATTTAGCGGGCAAAATTTTCCGCTAGATTTAGCGGGCAAAATTTTCCGCTAGATTTAGCGGGCAAAATTTTCCGCTAAATTTAGCGGGGAAAACTTTTTCCGCTAGATTAGCGGGCAAATTTTCCGCTAATTTAGCGGGGAAATTTTTCCGCAAAATTTAGCGGGGAAATTTACCCATGATGCACCGCGCGGTTACGCCGACGCCGACGCTGACGGCGACGGCGACGGCGACGCCGACGCCGCTCAAGCCGAAAACGGGCGCCTAAGAGCTGCGCTCTAAAAAATAAAAATAAAAAGGAAATTAGAGCGAGATTGTTTACGCTCACAGCCACGGGTACCTAAGAAAAGGAAAAGGGAACTTGGTGAATGCCGAGGTGGCAGCACGTCCAGTCAAAATATCAAAGTACAACAGCAACTATATATTAATCCGAAAGAATTAAGTGGCTCATCGAGCGATCCAGCGTTATCTGAGCTTGAAGCTTGTGTTATCGTTGTCTGTAGCAGCGATAAACGGTACCTAAATTCTCCTGAGCCAGCCGAACTGCTGGCGACGCAGCGCAAAGAGTATAAAGACTCAAACATTCTCAGGGAGGTTTCTGTAAACGAAGTAAATTAATGGCTTTGAAAAGAAAATTTCGTACATATCGGTCTGGGTGGGAGTCGAACCCGGGCCTCCGGGCGAGACGAGCACGCTTCCCCGACGCCATGGCTTTTTTTTTTTTTTTTTTTTTTGTTTATTGTCGGCGCTGCAGGGCTTTACGGTTTCCACTGACTAAAGCTGTGCCTATTGCGTGCGTATGCTTTTCGCATTCCACACTGTTAAGCAGTCTCTCTGCCAAATTGTTTTCTTCACCTCATAAATGTAAAAAAAAAAGTTTGGGTTTTACGCGGATTATATCTATATTTCATCTTAGTATGGATTAAGATATTCTTGTATTCACGGTTTCGGTATTTGTTAGTTTATAAATACACGTACACCCTCAAAAACAATAAACTAGTTATTTTTTTACAACTTTATTTTTAAGCACTATGTGCCGTGTAGAGATGGCGCAAAACTTGTTCTCGCCAAAGAGTCGAGCGGGGCAGAAATGTAATGTTCTGATTCCTAGCAGCTGTGTCATATGTTTGCCGTCAGGCAGCAAATTTATAATTGCAATGTGCTATACTCTGTTTTCACCTATGATGTACCTCGCGGAAGGCTCAAGCGCGAACCCCTTGCTCTGGACACAGAGTGACCTCGTCGCAACTTTAAATGGCTGACCAACTACACGCGTAATAATATCCCCACAACCCAATTTTTTTCTCGGCGGCTCAAGCTGCTCGGGACTAAGAGCGGCTGCCAACGGATATGAGCTAGCGCTTCTAGTTTCGCTGCGGTACAACATAGGTGAAACGAAGTATAGCTGTCATTATTTTAATATTAGTGGATTTTTTTACATTATTTTGATAATTATCCACTGTGCCTGTGGAACCTGCATCACCGTGCTCGCC
>JABSTQ010007906.1:0-136972 GCA_013358835.2 Ixodes persulcatus
TTTGGTTTTAGTAATACTATATAATAAAGAATACACGGAGATTTGACGAGCGTTCTGTGTGCTAGATTTCTCTTTTAATTTACCATTATCTTTTCAATGCAATGTTAAGTTTATCGGTAACAACTTACAATCTAGCTGGTGCGCTAGAGAAGCTTTGAGCTATAAAAGAGCGGTTTAGTTTGTGTTCTAAAGCTCTTGGCGCGCGCTCGCAATCTTAACACTCCAGAGCTACAATATCAACGGTATGTAATTCGCGACATTCTAAATCTCGGAAAAACATTAATTTACAAATATTTACTTCGAATCTGCCTTCAAAAACTATACTCCTGTGTAGCGCCTACTACAGCGGTCTAAACAATATCAAATATCACTTTAAATGTCTGAAAATCAGTTAAGTTGTGGCACTTGAAACATAACGATCATTTCGAACATGGATGCTGTGCTTATAATAACAAATGTAATTAATATAGAAAATTATGGGTGTAGAATTACAAATTTGATATCGGCGTGATCGCTTTGCTCTAAGCTTTATGGTCGTTACAATTATTTACCTAACTAAGCGCAAGGAAATGGAAAAAATGTCAACGAACGATACAGAGCTTACCGGTGGTTGATCTAGTCGGTCCTCGTCATACCTTGAAAAAATTTGAGACACTCCGGAGCCCAGGACTGATAGTGGAGCATCATTTGAGTCAGTTGGCAACTAGCAGCAAGGCTAGTGGTCCCTCCTCCTCCCAGGATGTTGGACAGGCTGCTAGCCATTTCCTCTTGTCTGCCTGCAAGAGTTTCATGCTCACTCAAGGTGTTCACTGCTGCCACCCACCTGAAGAGGGGCCTGATCAGGTCACTCATGAAGAAGAACTCAGAGTTGAATTCTGTCACCTATGGAGTGTTTGTCATGCACTTTCCTGAAGGTTAGATGCCTAGCAGAAGACCCAGCTCTTTCTTTATCTGAAATGCCTCCCAGGCAATGATGTAGCCCTGACATGTCAGTTTTGGCTGATCGGCATCAACATGGAATGAGATCATGATGGATGAATCATCTAGTCGGTCCTCATCGTACCTTGAGAAGATTTGAGACACTCCAGAGCCCAGGACTTGATAGTGGAGCATCATTTGAGTCAGTTGGCAGCTAGCAGCAAGGCTAGTGGTCCCTCCTCCTCCCAGGATGTTGGATAGGTTGCTAGCCATTTCCTCTTGTCTGCCTGCAAGAGTTTCATGCTCACTCAAGGTGTTCACTGCTGCCACCCACCTGAAGAGGGGCCTGATCAGGTCACTCATGAAGAACAACTCAGAGTTGAATTCTGTCACCCATGGAGTGTTTGTCGTGCACGTTCCTGAAGGTTAGATGCCTAGCAGAAGGCCCAGCTCTTTCTTCATCTGAAATGCCTCCCAGGCAATGATGTAGCCCTGACATGTCAGTTTCGGCTGATCGGCATCAACAGGGAATGAGATCATGATGGACGGGTCATCTAGTCGGTCCTCATCGTACCTTGAGAAGATTTGAGACACTCCGGAGCCCAGGACTTGATAGTGGAGCATCATTTGAGCCAGTTGGCAGCTAGTAGCAATTCTAGTGGTCCCTCCTCCTCCCAGGATGTTGGACAGGTTGCTAGCCATTTCCTCTTGTCTGCCTGCAAGAGTTTCATGCTCACTGCTGCCACCCACCTGAAGAGGGGCCTGATCAGGTCACTCATGAAGAAGAACTCGGAGTTGAATTCTGTCACCCATGGAGTGTTTGTCGTGCACTTTCCTGAAGGTTAGATGCCTAGCAGAAGGCCCAGCTCTTTCTTCATCTGAAATGCCTCCCAGGCAATGATGTAGCCCTGACATGTCAGTTTCGGCTGATCGGCATCAACAGGGAATGAGATCATGATGGATGAGTCATCTAGTTGGTCCTCATCATACCTTGAGAAGATTTGAGACACTCCGGAGCCCAGGACTTAATAGTGGAGCATCATTTGAGCCAGTTGGCAGCTAGCAGCAAGGCTAGTGGTCCCTCCTCCTCCCAGGATGTTGGACAGGTTGCTAGCCATTTCCTCTTGTCTGCCTGCAAGAGTTTCATGCTCGCTCAAGGTGTTCACTGCTGCCACCCACCTGAAGAGGGGCCTGATCAGGTCACTCATGAAGAAGAACTCAGAGTTGAATTCTGTCACCCATGGAGTGTTTGTCGTGCACTTTCCTGAAGGTTAGATGCCTAGCACAAGGCACAGCTCTTTCTTCATCTGAAATGCCTCCCAGGCAATGATGTAGCCCTGACATGTCAGTTTCGGCTGATCGGCATCAACAGGGAATGAGATCATGATGAATGAGTCATCTAGTCGGTCCTCATCGTACCTTGAGATGATTTGAGACACTCCGGAGCCCAGGACTTGATAGTGGAGCATCATTTGAGCCAGTTGGCAGCTAGCAGCAAGGCTAGTGGTCTCTCCTCCTCCCAGGATGTTGGACAGGTTGCTAGCCATTTCCTCTTGTCTGCCTGCAAGAGTTTCATGTTCACTCAAGGTGTTCACTGCTGCCACCCACCTGAAGAGGGGCCTGATCAGGTCACTCACGAAGAAGAACTCAGAGTTGAATTCTGTCACCCATGGAGTGTTTGTCGTGCACTTTCCTGAAGGTTAGATGCCTAGCAGAAGGCCCAGCTCTTTCTTCATCTGAAATGCCTCCCAGGCAATGATGTAGCCCTGACATGTCAGTTTCGGCTGATTGGCATCAACAGGGAATGAGATCATGATGGATGAGTAATCTAGTCGGTCCTCATCGTACCTTGAGAAGATTTGAGTCACTCCGGAGCCCAGGACTTGATAGTGGAGCATCATTTGAGCCAGTTGGCAGCTAGCAGCAAGGCTAGTGGTCCCTCCTCCTCCCAGGATGTTGGACAGGTTGCTAGCCATTTCCTCTTGTCTGCCTGCAAGAGTTTCATGCTCACTCAAGGTGTTCACTGCTGCCACCCACCTGAAGAGGGGCCAGATCAGGTCACTCATGAAGAAGAACTCAGAGTTGAATTCTGTCACCCATGGAGTGTTTGTCGTGCACTTTCCTGAAGGTTAGATGCCTAGCAGAAGGCCCAGTTCTTTCTTCATCTGAAATGCCTCCCAGGCAATGATGTAGCCCTGACATGTCAGTTTCGGCTGATCGGCATCAACAGGGAATGAGATCATGATGGATGAGTCATCTAGTCGGTCCTCATCGTACCTTGAGAAGATTTGAGACACTCCGGAGCCCAGGACTTGATAGTGGAGCATCATTTGAGTAAGTTGGCAGCTAGCAGCAAGGCTAGTGGTCCCTCCTCCTCCCAAGATGTTGGACAGGTTGCTAGCCATTTCCTCTTGTCTGCCTGCAAGAGTTTCATGCTCACTCAAGGTGTTCACTGCTGCCACCCACCTGAAGAGGGGCCTGATCAGGTCACTCACGAAGAAGAACTCAGAGTTGAATTCTGTCACCCATGGAGTGTTTGTCGTGCACTTTCCTGAAGGTTAGATGCCTAGCAGAAGGCCCAGCTCTTTCTTCATCTGAAATGCCTCCCAGGCAATGATGTAGCCCTGACATGTCAGTTTCGGCTGATTGGCATCAACAGGGAATGAGATCATGATGGATGTGTCATCTAGTCGGTCCTCATCGTACCTTGAGAAGATTTGAGACACTCCGGAGCCCAGGACTTGATAGTGGAGCATCATTTGAGCCAGTTGGCAGCTAGCAGCAAGGCTAGTGGTCCCTCCTCCTCCCAGGATGTTGGACAGGTTGCTAGCCATTTCCTCTTGTCTGCCTGCAAGAGTTTCATGCTCACTCAAGGTGTTCACTGCTGCCACCCACCTGAAGAGGGGCCTGATCAGGTCACTCATGAAGAAGAACTCAGAGTTGAATTCTGTCACCCATGGAGTGTTTGTCGTGCACTTTCCTGAAGGTTAGATGCCTAGCACAAGGCCCAGCTCTTTCGTCATCTGAAATGCCTCCCAGGCAATGATGTAGCCCTGACATGTCAGTTTCGGCTGATCAACAGGGAATGAGATCATGATGGATGAGTCATCTAGTCGGTCCTCATCGTACCTTGAGAAGATTTGAGACACTCCGGAGCCCAGGACTTGATAGTGGAGCATCATTTGAGCCAGTTGGCAGCTAGCAGCAAGGCTAGTGGTCCCTCCTCCTCCCAGGATGTTGGACAGGTTGCTAGCCATTTCCTCTTGTCTGCCTGCAAGAGTTTCATGCTCACTCAAGGTGTTCACTGCTGCCACCCACCTGAAGAGGGGCCTGATCAGGTCACTCACGAAGAAGAACTCAGAGTTGAAGTCTGTCACCCATGGAGTGTTTGTCGTGCACTTTCCTGAAGGTTAGATGCCTAGCAGAAGGCCCAGCTCTTTCTTCATCTGAAATGCCTCCCAGGCATTGATGTAGCCCTGACATGTCAGTTTCGGCTGATTGGCATCAACAGGGAATGAGATCATGATAGATGAGTAATCTAGTCGGTCCTCATCGTACCTTGAGAAGATTTGAGACACTCCGGAGCCCAGGACTTGATAGTGGAGCATCATTTGAGCCAGTTGGCAGCTAGCAGCAAGGCTAGTGGTCCCTCCTCCTCCCAGGATGTTGGACAGGTTGCTAGCCATTTCCTCTTGTCTGCCTGCAAGAGTTTCATGCTCACTCAAGGTGTTCACTGCTGCCACCCACCTGAAGAGGGGCCTGATCAGGTCACTCACGAAGAAGAACTCAGAGTTGAAGTCTGTCACCCATGGAGTGTTTGTCGTGCACTTTCCTGAGGGTTAGATGCCTAGCAGAAGGCCCAGCTCTTTCTTCATCTGAAATGCCTCCCAGGCAATGATGTAGCCCTGACATGTCAGTTTTGGCTGATCGGCATCAACAGGGAATGAGATCATGATGGATGAGTCATCAGAACTCTGTATGACTGTGACGTAGGGCTTCAGGGATGTGGTAAATGTCTGCCTGGTGCGTACCAAAGAATGGGCAGTTCGCCGTCGTGTGCTTCTCCGGATTCTACAGGTGAAGCTTGACTGGCGTCACGAACGTGTCTGTTTAAAGCCTTCACCACATCCATTCTTCCTCCTTCCTCAGTCTCTTGGCCTGGCCAGGGAATTCTAGCCTGCCTAACCTTCTTAGAGTTCGGGATCTAGGTCTACCTGGGGCAAGGCCGAGTCCTGGTAAAGTGCGCCTCGGGCTGCGGCATTTGCTGCCTTGTTTCCTAACTGCCCATGTGTCTGGGTTCCCAAATGAAGTGCACTCCCTCTATGACAACCTTTTTCTGGATGCTTCTTGTCACCGAGCTAATCGTCCCGCGCTAAAAGTTTCTGCTTCATGAGTGTCCATAGCCACAACAAGGGGTGTCAAACCTGCCGGTAGGAAGCATGAAATTATGAGAAAATTACTGGTTAACAACCGTCAACACTGGTGTTATAGTCCCTATAAGGTTACATATAAGTCACGCCTGGTTTAACATTGAAGAAAATTGAAAGAAAGTGGACACAATTAAAGGAGACACTGCATCACACTTGCTCCTAGACTTCAAAATTTTTAAATAAATGGAGGAAAAGCATGAAGCTGTAAAATCCAAGCCTGAAATCCCACGATTGACATGTGTATACTCACTCTAAAGAGACCGTTTTTGGAATTATTCGAGCACTTCAACTGGCACTAAAAATATCATGGGAACACATTTTCGTCTTCCGGCTGCTCTCTCTTCAGACTGCTTTGTTCCCCAATACTCCTCAAGTCTCATTCCCTTACCTTAGTTAGCTCACTTATCTATTTCAGTGACTGTCACATTTGTCGTCCACATTGCGCTTCTAGTGCACATTGTGTATTTGTGCATATTTCATTACTTTCGACATGGGCACTCACTCTCACACGCCGCTTCGCAAACAGCTCCCAAATTGAGACAGATCACTGCTGCCACTTCATATCATACGTACTATGTCCGGCCTCATTTCACCTATGTACAGCTGCATTTTAAAGAGCGATGCACATGCTATTCTTGTAGGCAAAACAGCAAGTTGATGCATGACAATTGACACTGTGAGTCGACATAAATACAGCAGACCTCCAGACCCAAGCAGGGTCAGTTCTTGCACCGCCATTCAGTACTTCACTGTCACAAATATTTTCTTCCCAGATTTTGAAAATGTCTTTTCTGTATCTGCACTCAGTTCAAATGAAAAATACTTATGGAATGACAGAACGGGATATGGAACAGCTTGTTAACTATTTAACGCAAGAAATTAAAAAAATGCGTCCATCAAAACATAGTTTTAAACTTTATTTTTTGCTTTGTATACACATTTGCAAGTACGGCCTTTGGGCGCCGCTATCTTGATTTCTGGGGTGCACGTAGGTACGCTGTGGGCTGCACCATAATCCGATTGCATTGCCTTCTCAAGGTATCGTAATCTGACTATGGCGCAGCCCTTGCGCTCCTCAGTTAGGAAGATGGCGGCGCCCAGAGGACATACCTGCAAACATGTGTATGTAATTGATTACTGAAGTTATTTTTGGTGCAAATAAACTCTTAAGCAAAAAGTCTGGTATGTCGCAAATTCCCGACGTCCGGCAGCTAGGCCTGGACAAATAAGTTAGACACGTCGAAGTAGGAGAAAAAAAAGTATTGAAAGCGGTATTTTCTGCAACAATGAAAAAATGAATATTATTTAATGGTGCCCCTTGAAAAATATAAAAGTTTTGTTAGAAAAGATCAGCCTGGTGATTTAATTCAGTTCCGTGCGTGCTATGGCAGGTGGAATTTTCTAAAGCAGTCTGCATTCTTTTCCAAACACAGGCGAACATTCACTTTGCTGTTTTATAAAAAGTGTTTGTCGCGCATTTGCGACAACCAGCATTTGTGCCTGTGAAAACAGTTACAGCACAAGGCGCAATCTTTCGGTATCTTGTGATTTTAGGACAACCGGCAGCAAAGAGTTAAAGGGTAGGGAAACGAAATTCCAGTGCTAATTTTTAGCTTTGATGTGTTGCATGTTGCAGCATAACCTAAAAAATACCAGCCTTGCGTTGCAAGGCACAAGCAAACTAATTGTAAAGCTAATTAAACAATCTTTCAATGTGCACCTGGTGGATGCATGCGGAGCCTATTTGGGAGGTAATCTATAGTTGGGGAACTTGCTACGTAGTCATGACGTAGCAAGTTCCATCGGAGCAGCGTCGCTCTTTGGAATTTAAACATTTTCCTTCTTAGCTTTCCTCCTCAACTCACAAATTGTGCATTGTACCAAACAGTCCAAGAAGACGGAAATGAGGGACTCCCTTCTTTCTCGGACCCTTGTTTATGTACCCGGACACAGCCATTCTCCTACTAGAAGATCAGCCCGTCACTCAAAACTCGGACAACAGTTGCTTTTCCCACCCCGTTCAGCCCTAAGCTGACGCGTTGACGCTATTGACACCACCACAACGCTGACAACGCCACCAAGGGCAAAGCTCATAACTACGTCAGCTTTGCTACGTCACGAATGCGGGGAACCTTTTCTCTCTGTGTTTGTTTGCGTCGGATATGCCATGACGCATTGTGCTCTCTGTTCACTTCTCTTCGAGCGCTTGTTTGAGTGCACCATTTGGTACGAAAAATATAGCCAGTCGTTCAAAATACAAACGTGCGATTATTATTTACGGTTATTATCCGTCATGCTTGACACATTTCCGAACGAAATTTGAATATTTCAATTTTTGTTTCCGTACCCTTTTAAAGGAATGGTGAAGCGAAATATGAAGTTCTCAAACCAAGGCAGCAGGAGTGCTCTACATGACGCCACCAACCCCAAAACATCATGCACAGAACAATATTGAAACGGATGGCTATATTTTTTCAAAAAGGGCACGATTGAGGGAAGCTGGCGGCCAATCTTTGAGAGCAGCCAACATACGCAATGCAGTGTGGGAACGAATCTGACACTTCCTCACGTCGTCATATCACGCTTCTCCTAACCTTTCACCCTCCCCCTGGAAAGGCAGCAGCTTGGCGCACCTTGCCGTTAGGAGGGAGGACGTGAGGGATCGGACAATACTGTGGCATCACGAAGCGAGCGCTCACCAGGTGTAGCGGGCAAATCTTGTTTTCAGGTTTCATTTAGATTTTCCTGCACTCTTCTAAATTGTGTCTTTTACAGGACATACCAGCATTACTATTGTTACCATGAGAAATAATTGCAACCGAAATTTCGCTTCAGCATTCCTTTAAAAAGGTCAGTATCTTGCTGAAAACAATGAAATGTGCGCATAACACTAACATACACAACACACAGGAACGTTACAAAGCTGAGGCACCTAGCACCATTTAGAATCTCTACTGTATGTCTCCCCATTGCAGTAATAACAGGTTGTGCTCCTCAACCTTTTGGTAATCACAACAATTGTGAATATTCCACTCTATAGTCGGAGAAAGGTTGAGAGTAACGTAAACGCTCCTCCCACCTCCTACCACTTAAGCAGAGTGAACGCTGGAGAGGGGCCAACCTCCCCTTCAGCGTTTGCTCTGCTTAAGTGGAAAGAGGGGGGAGGAGCTTCCACTTTGTTCTTGACCTGTCATCATCTATAGCTAGGCATAAAAGCCCTGATATGACCTGGGAGTTTCCAGATATTTATGAATTCAGTCATATGTTCCAAAGCAGGAAGGAGGTCGTCGAGCATGAATGCCTTTTGAGCTTTTCCCTTGACGACCTTCGTCTCGGCCTCCTCTGCCCTGGCCCCGGCCTCCTCCGTCCTGGCCTTGGCCTCCTCCGTCCTGGCCTTGGCCTCCTCCGTCCTGGCCTTGGCCTCCTCCGTCCTGGCCTTGGCCTCCTCTGCTCTGGCCTCAGCCACCTCGGCCCTGGCCTCAGCGTCCTTTCTCTTCGAAAGCCCTGCTCTGGCTTCGGCCTTGGAGGCCCTGGCTTCCGCTTTCGAGGCCCTAACTTCGGCTTCGGAGGCCCTAACTTCGGCTTCGGAGGCCCTAACTTCGGCTTCGGAGGCCCTAACTTCGGCTTCGGAGGCCCTAACTTCGGCTTCGGAGGCCCTGACTTCGGCCTCTGAGGCCCTTGCTTCGGCCTCGCTGGCCCTGGTCACGGCCTCGCTGGCCCTGGTCTCGGCCTCACTGGCCCTGTTCTCGGCCTCGTTGGCCCTGGTCTCGGCCTCACTGGCCCTGTTCTTGGCCTCGCTGGCCCTTGTCTTGCCGGCCCTGGTCTTGGCCTCGTTGGCTCTAGGTTCAGCCTCTTCGGCAGGGTGGGCCAGGGCAGATACAGTGAGGGGAGCTCGTGGTGCATCCTTAGGGTGCCCAGAAGATGCACCGAGCTATAAACAGGAAATATATGCAGTAATGATAGATTATCAGACTTGTACAACAAAGCATAACATTGGAGGTCCTAAGCAACTGCTCCCCAGAAGTGACCTCTGACAAACTCCCAAAGTTGCATTCCTGCTGCCCACCGGCTTTTTCTAATGCTTAGGAAAACAACAACGTATGTCATCTGCCCTCACAGTGCAGAGGTTACTGCACCAGTAAATCTATAGTCTCCAGTTACCTCAGTGGTCTGAACAGCTTGTAGTGGGCCTGAATGAATAAATGACTAGTACACTTGAAAAAAGAAAAACATTATTGACATTGAGAAAAATATATCTAACCAAACATAAAAATGGCAACATCATATGAATACTGATATGCTGTCAATAAAACTAACACTTTCTAACAAAAAGGTTTTTATACATACCCACCGGCCTTTCAAGTCCTGTCGAAGCTTTTTTAGGAGCTTGTCCTCCATGGAGTTTTTCCTCTTTGTGGACTGCTTCTTCTGCAGCGAGTGATTTCAAGAAGAAAATCGGTAAGCTTTCGCAAAATTCGAAACATAAATGGACAGTTCAGAACTTGCTCTTGAATTTCTCATCGTTTTCATTTTCTGTGCTTCAATGTTTTCACCATCCCACTGACCTCAGAGAAAGCAAAGTAAAATTAATATTAAATTTTCTTATCTTAGTTGAGGCTCGTGGACCATGCATCGCACGTGCACAAAATATATTTATAAATAAGACATTGTTTAGCAGTTTTAAAAATATTATAGTCCTGCTATGCAGATGAAGTTGGGTGGACTTTGGTATAAGTCATTTCCAAGAGCAACCAGAAATTTTCCATGAGGTTTGGATGCTAAAACAGCTTCTCAGTATACTATGTGTCCATGCAGCTGTTTCTCAATGTAGATGTGAAAGCTGGTCTTTGGACTGATCATGTAACAAGCAGTGCAATACCATCGCTCCTAGAGCACAGAAGCAGCTTAAGCAGATGAGGAAGCACACAAAATACAAAAAAAAAAGTGACGGATTCTGCAGAGAGCAAAGCAAGAAGGAATATCTGGCCTCGTCACTGAATCCTGAACCCCATGTCAGAATCGAGCGATCAGCACTCCAATCAGTTGCGCTCGAAACCAGTCGTGCACACCCAACGGGACATTGTAAAGCCTACAGACACCGTTCCCTAAAATTTGCTTACCTCACTGTCCTTCTTTGTTGTGGCGTTCCACTGGTTGACCAATTTCTCCAGCTGCTCTTTAAGCTCGGCCCTGCAGTCTGAAAAGTGACAAAACAAAATGTACTAAAGTACAAGTTATAGCTAGGGTTCCGCGTTTTCGGTTTTTATTTTTTCAAAATTCGGCATACTTTTTTCGGTGTTTATTTTAAAATTAAATTTTCGTTTTTTTTTCGGTAGATATTTATACCCAGAAACGCTTACCGGTGTATTTCGGTGAATATTAAAGAAACACCATCGGACACCGGATCAGATGATCCTTGTAGCTCTGATATTTGTGATCACTCGAAGAATAACGGCACAGATACATTGAAAAAAGCATCGACACATTATTTGGCAAGTGTGTGCAACTGTAAAAAAACAACAAAAAAACACAGAAGTACAAACAGGTCAGTGCCCAAAAAACATGGAACTTCACCTTCTGTACATCAGGATTACGTGATCTTATTATTGTAAACACACATGTACTTTCCCAGGTTCTCCTCGTTGATCCACGCTCATTATTTCCTGTTAACCACCTTGGGCCTCGCGAATGCCCTCTCAGCGTTAGCACTGGACACTGGAAGGCTGAGGAGATGAAGCGCTGCCTGAGCCAAAATTGGCCAATCAACCAAATGTGACTACCAAAAGAGACACGGTGCGACATTTTGAAGCACAACATATTTCGTGCACTCGCTAAACTCTAGCTGCAGATCCTGCATGAAGCGAAAAACCTTATAATATCCCACACCCGAAATTCTTTTTCTTTAGGACCAGGGACTTGACACACTAAGCCGGATCACAGAAAGGACACAGATGTCCCGCAAAGGACAACCCAAGACCTCTTTTGTTGCATGTTGAAGCTTGGAAGAGGGCAATCACGAAGAGGTCACACAATGCCGAACCTTGCAACGCCCTCTCTCTCTCTCTCCCCCCCCCCCCCCCCCCCCCTTCCCCCCCACCTCCCCCGCCCCCCACCCGCCCATCTCGACGCGGCCGTAAGAAACTTACCAATTTCGGTGAAAACGGAATTTTAGAAAATGGATTCGACATACTTTTATCGGTTTAAACCGAAAACACCGAACCTAAAAACTGACCTTTTTCGGTTTAAACCGAATTTCCGAAAATGATTTCGACATACTTTTATCAGTTTTTATCGGTTTAAGCCGAAAACTCCGAACCCTAGTTATAGCTAATTTCAACACCTGAAACACTTGACAGCCTATAGACCTAAAAAGCAGCACGTAAAGCAGCCTGCCCAAACCTAGCAAGCCCTCCCCGCTCATAGAAGGTTTAGAATAAACATAAAACAGAATAACGTACCTCCAAAACGGACGATCTGAGCTGGGTGCAGGGTCGTGGTTCCGGTAGCCCGACCGGCTTTGTCGCCATTGGGCCAATCCACCTTTACCCAATTTTAGATGCGGAGCATCTCTTGCTCGGGTCTATGTCCCGCGGCGTCGGCGTTGTAGTCGGCATTCGAACTACGCACGCGCAACTCTCTTCCTTCCCTCTCTCCAACAGCTGCGCGTTACTCTCTCCGCTCTCTCTCTCTACCAGCTGCGTGCACTGGGGCACGCGCAACTCTCCTCCTCTAGTCTCCTCTCCTTCAAGTGTGAAAAAAAATAAACGGCGAGCGGCGAGCGTTCCAAGTTTCTCTGCCGCGAGCCCCGACGAAGGCTCGCGTAGGGGGTAACGCTAGGGCAGTCGGTGGCGCCATCTCTCGACGTCAGCACGTAACTGACTCTTTCCTCGGAACCAACACGATGCTCCGCATCACCCCATGGTTCCCCTCGGGAAGATGGTGTAATATTTGTTTTTGTGCTCCCTCTTTGTACTTGGGCCATGATTTTGAATTATGACACGCAGGATTGTAGTCCTTAATAAGTGTGACTGTCTCCACAGTCATGGATCCATCGTCGAAACTATATAATGCTAAAGTATCCATCGTGTGAGCAACGTGTTTGGAGGCACTGTTCTGAGACCCGTCACGTCCGGCCATCTTGTCTCTGGGTTCCGGATTTGGATCTGAATGTTACTTTCAAACCTAAACTGTTTAATGGCTTCTTGACCTTCTTGATTTAGTGAATGCATGAAAACTATGTATAGAAAGACTGGCTGATGACCATCTTTGAAGAAACACGAAACATGCAAACCGCAAAGAATACCCGAAGTTGTGAAGCATGCAATATACGAATGTTTACAATATTGCCGAAGTGTGGCTTTTCTGCCATTTCGCTGGAACTGAAAACAAGGCTGTGTTGGTTTCTGGGCACCATATGTTAATCATTGTGTGCAATATACTCCTGTAATCAAGGTTTTGCGACTGTTTTCCACTTAATGAAAAGGATTGCGATACTGTTTAGTGATTTCGTTGGTAAGGTGGGCTAGCGCACCATATATTTGGTTCAGTGCTGCCAAATGTTCTTCTGAGTCGCGACAATCGCAGCTCAAGCTTCCACGGTTACTTGTCCGTTACGTGTAAACAAAAGAAAAAAAAAAAAGATGAAACAAACATCTGTGACCAACATGCTCAGTTCATCATCCAGAAATATTAAGGAGCTTCATATTAGCATATATCAATAAAGCCTGCAATGCTGCCAAGGGGCGCGGCTTAGAAACAAAGCACTTTGCTCTTTGTCGGCAATACATGAAATGTGCACTATATGAGTGATTTAAAAAAAAAAAATAGTGGCGGATAAGTTGTGCAATTTGACCTACAAATCGAAAAATGAAAAGGTAAAGGAGAAAAAATAATTGCATTTATTGGACCCAGTTTACTGATCACTGGCGATCTCTTAGCATGCCATCAAAAAGGTCAATCGACTGCAAGCTAGAAATTCGCCTTAGTAATAAATATATCCAGTTATGTTTTCTACATATCATTCCGTTAGTCACGAGAGTCTGAAGACTAGGCAATACGTGTTAATGATATTCTTATGTCCTACCCGTCTACAGAGGAGAAACATGTCAACCCTCGCTGACGAACATCACGTCGTTTTAACACATATTCGCAGATTAAAGGATACCAGCCATTCACCGCTCATCATGGCGACTGTAATAGCGCTGCAGACAAATCATTGGGTGATATAAAGTCTACTGAAACCATTTGACTCAAGCACTCTGGGCGCGCGCACGGACCAACTTCAACGCATCTGTGAACTGATGCAGTGTCCGACGACTTGTTCCAGATGGTATAATCTCGTTACAAAAAAAAGAAAAAAAAAAGGGGAGATTTCATTAAATAAATTATGCAAATGTTTTATTTTTTTAATTTTAATTTTGATCAGCCAAACAATGATTCAACAGCTTCTGCCTTGCGAACAAGTGAGTGTGATGACGACGAAGATGTCATGGAGGCCCGAAAAAGCGCAAGAAAGTGAAGTTGTTGAAGAAAAGCTTCGATGCAGGGAACGTAGCTTGTAGTCACGGCTTCACCAACAACCAAGCACCAATTAGACTGATTGAGTACTCTGCCAGTTACATACCGGACAGCATTTTTGAGACGCATTCCCTATGCTCTAACCTCTATTACCTGCAAATGACTGGTACTGAGCTAAGCACCACACCACACTGAAGAGTCGTGATGTACATGGCATGGTGGCAGACAGAATGCACAATATTCATTCCAGAAAGCTTATATTTTTTTCCTGAGTGGTCTATACCACTGTACCATAAAGATGACAAAATATAAATTTTTATCAACACCAGATCATAAATTGGGACTGAAGGGAGTATAGTAGGTTCGTGACATCAAGGGCTTCATAAATAGTCCAAGCCCCCCCCCCCCCCCATATTATGCTATGTTCGGCCGAACAAAACCTAAGCGCTGACCAAGATTTTTTCAGTTGCGTCATCAAGCTTCTTTCATTTAATAAGTTTCTGCAGTTTTGACGTGTCAGATTTTAATATTTTTTGTTGGTGCAGCGTATTGCTACTCTATATCCATCTTTTTCCAGGCCTTGTGGACGTACGTTCGATTCAGTGCGTCATTCTTCAGAACATGACGAAAAAAAGGCATCCAAGTAAGCTGTACTTTCCTAGCTTCAAAAATGTTTCTAAAATCAGAGATGGTCCTGGCTTCCTTCCTCTTTTATGATCACAACTTGAACCTTGCAGCAAATGCAAGAAATGGTGTACACTTGGTTTGTAGGTGGACCAAGCTTGATCGGAAGAGTGCTGTCAAATATATGAGAACATTTTCCACGTGGATTCGAAGAGATGCAATCTCTGTGAGTGCGTCCTCTTCTTTCGGGAGGTGTCCGCCACTCCCAAATGGTGGGAGGTTCAGTCACACTCCCAGAGGCTGGCGCAAGTCACCAATTCGAAAGCCTTTGTCGGCCATAACAGAATCGTTGGCATCAAAACGCAAATCTAAAACCCACTCTTCTGCACTAACTCTTTGTTAGAGATACACACAGTAAAAAGTGATGAGAGGAATGCTATATATCCGTCTGGCAAGACGCCCACTGGCCCCTTAAGTGTATTAGTGGACTTGTAGATGGAATATGTCTCCGGCCGGAAGACAAACAATCTTGGTATCTATACTTCAATCCCAGCTGCGTCAATAGTCACCTTCTTACTCTTGTAATGCTGCTTAAACCCCTCGGGCACCCTTCTGTTGATTAGTTCTCTAATTACATGAGCACTACAGCAACCATGCACCGCACACCTACTTTTGTCTATTAATAATAATAATATTGCACAAAGAGTGGGTTGTGTCCCGGGGGACGTGTGAGGCAAAGCAGAAAGGCGAAAACCCGCACGCGAGTGCGTGTGCTGGCCGGCCTCCAGGACACATTGCGAGCACTCACATTATTGTCTTCGCTCGCGGCATTAAAATTCACTTGCAAAACAAGGTTATTCTTGCTTAGTATACTAATACAGTATAAATTGACCTTTTTTGGCTCAAAAAAGAACAATGCAGAAACAAACGCAGAGCCGCAGATCAGGTGGTGTTAACAGAGCCAAAGTGGCCAAGCCTTGTCTACGTGGAGCGACGCTAGCATAGGTGAACCTCGTCTTGCGGGTGCCCATGCAGCAAAGTTTAGACGAAAGCTTGGATGCTCGTTACGATACAGTGATGTAAGAGTGGTACAGAGACACCGCACACCAAGGAGATGTGTTGAGTCCGCGGTAGACCCGTACAGCACTCGTGCAACTGCTCTTGAGCAACTCGGACACTGTGAGCAAAACGCTAGGGTTCTTCTTATAGTTGGTGGCAAGAACCGTAATCTAGATGAAAAACAATTCCGCTACGGTCCATACTTTTTCTCCCGTTGGTCCCTTATTTCCCTGTTGGACACATAGCGGGACACAGCAGTAGTGCGGCATTTCTTTCGATCTTCAGCCACCCTAATGGTAGCCTCAAAGATGGCGATGGGAAGAAGTTGGTGCAGCGTGCGATAGGTGGTTCACGAATCTAAATCAGGTGTATTCTATCTTTAATAAGGTCACCGCTGCATCAATCTTTCGTGAGCTTTTCCACAGTCCTTGGCAAATAAGCCAAGGAGCTGATTTCGCAGAATATTTGAAACTGGACTGTCAGCATACCGCTGCATGTGTACGCCAGTGCGATGCGCGAGTCAACAATGCGCAGATCTCCAGTCTTGCTGCTCGGCGGAAATATCAAGGAATGCTCCTTACACTTGCAGTTGAGCTTAGAAAGAAAGTTGTAGGGTATCACTTTTTCAAGCACGATAGTTTCTGGGTAACTTGCCCTGTGGTCCGGCACAGTCTTCAACATTCCCGAGAGTCAGGATCTGTCCCAAGAGGACTAAAAGTGACACACATATCGTTGCGAACTTGTCCTTCGTTTGTACAGGGACAGCATGGAGAATCTGTGATATCTCGGAGCGGGACCACAGTGCATTGTTGATTATGATGCTTACTGAGTCACCCTTATGGGCAGCTTTTGCTTCATGAAGAAATGTGCCGAGTGTTGTCATTTCGTGGACGTCGAATACCTGTACAGCGTGATGTGGTTTGGACAGATGGCTTACTGTCCAAGATAGACACGCTGTACAGGTATTCTACTGGTGTGCATATTAGGCACACAGTTGATCCTTTCACCTGTTTGGACCACAGAACGAGTGCTGCACAGACGCAATAAAATACTAAAGGCTCTGTTATACTCCGACGTAACGTGCGCGCAAGCGAACGCTGGCCGAAGTCGGCTACGTCACGTCAGTCACGCTGCGCGCATAAAAAATTCGCCCTCTTTATACTCCGGCGTCCCTGGCGGCTTTCCCGGCGCGCGTCGGTGGCCGACAGCGCGGCGCATGCGCAGAATCTGACTACGAGGGCACGTTTCCTGCGAGAGTGCGCCACTTCCGGTTCCTTTTCGTTTCGAATAGCAGACGAAACTTCTCGCGCTTCTTGAGCGCCAAGTTCGAGCGATGGCGTGGACGTACCTTGCACGACGAAAACTCGCGCTTGCACTGTTGGAGCACCGTCTGCGCCGCAAGGGTAGGCGGTTAATGTACATACGGTACATCTTTGACAAGTGCACGGTCTACGGTACTCAAGCTTCCTCGTGTCGTAGACACACGGGTGAGGACGAATTCCCTCGATCAGCTTCTCGACGACCGAGTCCGATTCTTCAAACATGACGCCACACGGAGTGGTGCTCTCGTCGTCTGCTATTGCTCGTATTCGCCGCGCTTCCCGTGCGAGGGCTGCCGGGAGCCAGCGCATGATGCATCCTGGTCCGGCGTCGCTGGCGCGGCGGCCAGCGCGGAATACGGCACGCTCCATTTTGGCGTCGAGGCGGTCAGGCGGCGTCGAACGCCGCCGGTCGCGCCGGGTATGCCACGACGCCAGAGTATAGAGCGTCAGGTTTTCGCCGACGTGACGTCACTGTGACGCGCTCGCACGCGCGCACGCGTTACGTCGGAGTATAACAGAGCCTTAAGGGAATAGGCAGTCTGGTTAGTAAGTAGTCAAACTCAACCCTTGGTCTCTTGCAAAACACCCCTTGTGGCAAATAATGCAGGATCGACAGGAATTTGTGGTTTGAGCACGAAATGTCAGCTGGAGGTGTTTTACAAGTTGAGACTAGCATTATATATTTTTAGACAACACCCAGTAAAAAACCACACTGCCACTACAACTATTTAATGTTCGTTTATGCTGGACTCAAACCACTTCTGTTGGAAACTGTGCACCTCTGCATCCTTAACTTTATGGCGATGAAAGTAACAAAGACAGAACTGGCCACTCCCGGCCAGTCCTGTCGATAAAACTATGACCCTTCTTACAACAGAGCTCTTGCAAAAAAAAAAAAAAAGTTGGTTTTTTTAGTGTTTTGTTTTGCTTGTGAAGAACCTCGGAACTACTAACTGTCCACCGACCATCCTTCTGCAGGCTCGTCTGCTTCGGAAGGATGGCCGAGAAGGCAATCCGGATCTTGGGGTTGACCCTCAGGACCTGAGACACCAGCTAACGAAACACATTGATGCACTAATGGCAAGCGGTGTTAATCGTGCCAACGTGCACCACCAATACGTCAAAGTAGGACAAAGCGTCTGTGATCGGGAAGGACAGCCACTTGATCCTATCGCCGCTGAATGTCCGGACCTCAACAGATAACGCTCGGTTTCAATGTGAAAGAGCCGACTTGGTTTTTCAACATGGAATCTCCAGCAACCAAAACACGTGGCAGGCTGAGTTCGGGTCAAACATGTAGGATGCCAAATATGATAAGACAAAAATATATGCGTGACAATAAATCAACAATGCACTAAGATGGAAATATTGGCGCTCACAAACTTCGATTCACGACAAATGGAGGTGGATGCAAGGAGGTTGCGGAAGCACTTGTTGAGCACGGCCGAAGCACACTGAGAACATTGAGCGGCGAGATGACATCTCGTACAGCACAATGACAGCTACAGTCACGTGCTTCGCAAGCGTTCATCTTTCTTCTGTCTTCTCGCCAAATAATGTGACATCTTGGCGTTGCACATTAAAAAAACACAGTTCTTTAAACATGCACAAAACCTATATAACTCTTGTAAATTTAAAATAAAAATATAGGAGATTAATTAAATAGTTATCCTAATTTACAGTCACATGCTTTTTTTTTATTTATAGCCAATCGGAATCCTGGATCTACCGACGGCCTCGACATTGGTGAACCGTGTCACAGCAGATGCTGCCTTTCAATTTTCCTGGCTTTGGCTGCAAGTTGTCTAGGCATGCCTTGTAACTCTGGCTGAGCCTAGCAGAGACCGGCAAGAAACAGGAAAAGGCTGTACGAAATATTCAATCATTAGAAAATTAGGATTATGAATTGTTCTGACTGAATTATAAGGATTCATATTTAGGATTATGAATCCTTATAATAATTCAATATTGAGACATGTGAAGTATAACATAAATAAAACTGAAAGAATAAGCATTGGGACGGACAGAACAGCACATCATTCGACTTTCTACACAAATAGTTATATCAGGCGCCGCCAAGAGACCTAGAGGCAGAAAGGAGGAGGGCAAAAAGCGGGAACAAGGAAAGGTGGGGTGGTAGGGGGAAGATAGAGGCGACACAGACAGGAAAGTTACTAGCGGGGAAGAAGAAAGGCCGGAAGGAAAGCTGTAAAGAAGCGAAGCCGCCTGGAATGGCATCAGGGACGACCTAGACCTGCGGGGTTCTTGTCAAGGCCAGCAACTGCAGGCGAAGGTAGGCTGTACCTCTCGTGGAAAGAGAAAGCGAAGGCGCCGAGACATTTTGGGATGCGTGCATTACCGCGTAGGCCTCAATTATCTCACGCCCGTAGCAACCTCGGTTCAAAGCTAAGATTCTTGACGAAGAGAACCCAGGGCGACATGAAGAGCAGGCCCTATTGTGGGTGGCGATTGGGTGTTGTGACTCCCTCCCATCGACATCTCTCTCGTGTTTGCGTAACCTGTCGTTAACGCAGAGCCCTGTCCGGTCAATATACTTCGCACCACAAGACAAAGGTATAGTGTAAATGTGCCCCGACGCACAGGAAACAAAGCTAGTGCTATGCTTTTTGGAAAATACTGACTGAGGGGGGAGGTGGTTTGATGGTGGTGAAAGGTACCAAATGCGGGTATAAAAAGATCAGGAGGAAACATATGAAATCTGATACGTTGGGCATTACAGGGTTAATTAGGCTCATTGTTACAGCTTGTATCTTGCAGTTGCTTAGAATTGCACAAACTGTCCACATCTTGCTGTTAACCAGAGTGATTGAGATAGAAATGGGCCCATCAAAGTTCTGAAAGTTCTTGATCCTCCGGATACGTCGCTCCATATGGACAAGTACTGAAGCAGTTGTTTCCGTCTCCTTTACTTCTTCACTCGGGAAGTGGCCCCTTCGAAGGAAAGGAGGGAAGTTTAGCCTCGGGTATTTTTAGGAGGTCTTTGATCTTAAATGCTTTATCCGCCTTGATGGAGTCTTCATGATCGAAAGGGAGCGTAAGAAACCGACTCTTTTCAACACATTCTCTTCGGAGATCGACCCCGTGGTTATGAGGCAAAAGTTAATGTACCGTCTCGGGGAATCCCAGCCAGCCCGTTAAAAATGTTTGTTGACTTGTACCTGGAAAAAGTTAGCACAAGCAAGCTCTGTGGCGTCGCCATGCTTCAGGTATGTTGGAGTGTGGCACCATACGTGGAGGGTGTGAAGCAGAACTCTGCAGAGCCAGGGCAGTTGAATAGCTCATATCGTGGGATTCAACTGTGAACAAATCTTCATCCCACAGCGGGGGTCGGCATTCTTTGCAGCAGCACATGTTGCACTTAAAGTGATCAGTACAAAGTAACTTGAGACTAAATGGAACTTGGAAACACATCCTCGTGAGTCATCCCTGTCTGTGTTCTACCGGGCCCAGCCAAAGCTATCGTAGTCTGCATTGCCGTCGGCAGGCAACGCCTGTAGATGGAATGCGAACAGCGATTTGTTAAGGTCTAAATCATTTATCTCTGGGTCAGAGTAGCTGCTGCTGTTATCTGAGTAATGCTGCTTGGTATTCTGCCAAGAACTAGCTGAAACAACCATCAGCATTGCTGTTGGCAGGCAACACCGGTGGGTTGAACGCGAACGGCGATTCGTCAAGATTAAATCGGTTTTCTATCTCTAGATGAGACTAGCCGCCACTGTCACCCGAGCAATGGAATGCCTCTCTTGATTTCTTGTGAAACACATGCATATTTCCTCTATGGTTAAAGTGATCAACTCCCTCAACTCTTCTCGTGTGGTCGGAAGACCACCTTAAGGCACGTCGTGCCTATTTCGGCTCCGCCGGTAGGAGTACGGTTCACTTACCCCATTTTGAAGGGGTCCTGACACTTGTAGAACATTGTTTCACTTCTGTTGTCACGCCATTTGTAGGCTGACAACTGTCCCTCTGCACTGCAGACATAATCTCCCCTCGTCGATTTCTCGTCTTGCTCGAAATTGCTTGTAATTACCTTTCGTCTCTTATAACTCATAAAAAAAATCACATTAGAAAAACAAAAAAAGATACACACGACTCCGTGTTGTCACATAGAGCACGGAAATTAACTTTATTCCTTTTGTGTTACGTGAGGTGCAACCCCTAATCGACTAAAAATAAAGAAAGGCTTTATGGTGTGTTTGGCGGAAAAAATGTGGGAGTGAAAAAAGCTGGTATGGTTACCGCACCACCTGAAGGGGTAGTGATCGGCTGTAACCAGAACAGGGGACCAAGATTGAAAGGCTAGCTGATGCAGAAGCGCCCCCAAAAAATGAATTTAGCTTGCGAAGTTCACGCTCTTTTTCCCCACCCCGCTCTAGCGCCCCACTGCCTCAAACTTTAAAACGGCTACGAAAATAAACATTTATGTTTTAGAGAGAAAAAGAAAACCCACTCTCGTGTTTGCACAAACAAACGGAACACGAAAAATAACTTTGTTTTTGCGCGCAAACGCTTAAACCTGTGTTTCATGCGTAAAATTAAGAGGCGGCCATCTTGGCTTTTCCCGGCCTCTGCCTCTGTCCCAGACAAGAATTGCTAATATAAATATATTCAGTCTGCAGTTGCTTAGACATATGTGCTGTCTTTAATTTTTTTTTGTAAACGTCTTTAATTTGTTTTTTTCGGTTGATATACTTCATTCTATCACATAGAATCGCGTGGAAAAAATGCTGACTGGTAAAGAAAAAATGTTGAAGTATCTTAAATTGTAACTACGATTATCGTTTTTGAATGTCTCATCAAAAGCCATTGTAGGTTGTTTTTGTTTAAGTGCATGCACAAAGTAGGACATCGGAAAATATAGGTCAAAATCTGTATACGAGATTTAAGCCGGCTCCAAGGCATTCACTTTTTTATTCTTTTTCATTGAGCACAGTTGTTTAAAAAAAAAAAACTGTAACCATACATGTTATTGCGGAAGTTTCGTAACCTTTATTTATGAAGAGGTTTGAAAAGATAATTTTTTATTACTGGGCCCACGTGTTTGTTTCAGACAAAACAAGTTGCTGACAAGACACCAGTGTTTTTTATACTAATTCCTAGTCTTTTTAGTGTGGCAAACAGTCATATATTTGCCAGGAAAAGGAACTTGAAACTTCATCGAAACAATATTCGCAGAAGACCGTGCCAAACACAAAAGATCAATAGTCAACGTGGAAGTTGAACTGCACTATACAAGAAGATCGGGATCAAGGATGCACCACACAACGTATGCGTTGGTTATTGGCGTCAAACAGTGTGTCGCAACCGTAGCAGTAAGCTTTGTTCCAATCGACACAAGTCTGGTTCAGGGGGAATTAGCGCAGTAAAACTCACGAAGGAAGTTAATATCGTATCATTCTCCCCTGACCTGCAGCCACGGCTCTCATCCTCTCTAATAAGGATTATGGAGCTCGGCCACGAAGTCTGCCTCGGCCCGACACCTCTCCCATTCACCTCTCACTGCTTCCCACAATTCGTCGGCAGTGGGGCGGTGGAGGACTGTCACCGTTTGCTTATCTGGGTGCACGGTCAGAAGATAGGGGGAGTCTACTCAGCGAGCAAACAACCCCTCACCGAGACTACAGGGCACTGGTGACGAAGGGGGTGGCCGTCTGATGTGCGGCTTTCGCCAACCAGAGCGGTAAGAATGAGTCTGAGCCTTGGACAATCAACAACAGAAAGACTTATATTTGGAAAGACAAGACACTATACAAGCACGAGGGCAAGAACCAAACGAGAGGTATCTTGAAAGGAATGTAAATACAAGAACAGTTCAAAATCGGGCAAATGATTCAATCAGGAGCGTTAACAATTAGAGATTATGAAGTAGAACGGTTAACTAAGAAAGAAAAAAAAGTTTGATGCATATGAGAGACAAGAGTCCCACAATATTCACCGACCGGGCCGGACGATGCACCGCTGACGGAGGCGATTCGGCTACCTGTGAAGCGTGGCTTCGTCGTAGACCAGGCCGTCCGAGACGATCACGGTGATTCGAGACCCGGGAGTACGTTGGAGTCCTCCAGGGCGCGGGTCGCCGAAGGAGTGCAAACTGGCGGAAGCCGTTGTCACAACACGACGTCCAAACGTAGCTAATTGGTTTCGGCGCGGTTTCTCTGGTTTCTCTTTTTATAACTGTGCCGGCGCGGAGAGAGAGAGAGAGAGAGAGAGAGAGAGAGAGAGAGAGAGAGAGAGAGAGAGAGCACACACAGCTTCCCTCTCTCTCCCTTCTAGAATCATCGGCGCGCCTTTGCACTGGCAAGGCCACGCTCCCCTCTTGAAAGAACTCGAAGCTTCTGTGAAAGATGGGCGGTGGAGCTTTTATTTTGGTATTTTCTTGTCGGCGAGCCGGAGAGTGGTCGCGTTACCGCCGCTTCGTTCGAGAGAGTTCCAGCGCTTTCTTGGGGTGAACGGCACCGCACTGAACGAATCGAACGACTGGGCAACCCAAATTGGGTGCGGCACAACAACATGATTAAGCCGTACGACACTTCTAGACGCCGTACGCTCGAGGTTGTGACACAGCCCCCAGTTTCAGAATATTATGTAATAATATTCCCAAAACTCGCAAAGTCGCGCGTACGCGTCGTTCACACTTAGCGACCAAAGTTGCAGTTCTTGCTGTCACAAAATCAAGTTTAGTACAATTTTGTACATAGGACTAATGACAGGTACAAAATTCGCGTACAGGACATCGGCTTGACATCGATTTCTCAACAAATACACAAGTTCGACTAGTACAGTCGTTATGAGGTAACTAAAAGTCGGAAAAAGCTAGTGCGCATTACAAGGGTCTGTCCGAAAGTCATTACAAGTGTGGAACTTGTGGACAATATAGACTATAATCTAGCGTCTAAGCCGGTAGGCTCCCATCCAATGACGGTGATTTAGTACGTAGAAACACATACAACCTGCTGGCGGAATAAGACTCATAACGTACATAGTAGGCTGTTCACAACAATATAAAGAGTACAATACAATGTTACCGGACGGTTCAGGAATGCCACCACTAGGGGACGCCAACAATACACAGCAAATATGTACCGTACAATCCGGAATACACATAATTTCAAACTTTACGTTCGGTACAATATTGAAGCCGCGAGGGTGAAGGTCTGGCCCCACCTTGTGAAGATACAATCTAAAAATTCCACTCGCGATGCACAGTTACAGGTATACATGGATTTACACTCTGCTTAAATAGTCTGCTCCAACATTCTCGCTCCCTTTAATATGTTCGACTGTGAACTGGTATTCCTGTAAAAGCAGACTCCAGCGGAGGACTCTACTGTTCAGCTGTTTTGCTTGCTGAATGTAACGGAGCGGCTGGTGGTCGGTTTGCACGACAAACGGCCGTCCGTACAAGTACATGTTGAACTTTTGGACTCCCCAAACCAGGGCAAGGCATTCTCTTTCAATAGTGCTATAACAGACCTCTCGGGGAACAAGTTTCCTGCTGGCGTATGCTATAGGGTGAAGCGTGCCCTCGTAGCGTTGCATGAGCACGGCGCCGAGGCTGGTTTGAGAGGCGTCAGTGCGGAGCACAAATGTCTTAGTGAAGTCCGGGAGTCTAAGTATAGGAGGGCTAGAGATGCGCCGTTTGAGCTCCTGGAAGGCTTCTTCTTGAGCGGTACTCCACTTGACGATGTTATTTTCCCCTTTTTTGGTGAGTGCGGTTAGCGGCGCGCTGATCTCGGCGTAGTTCGGAATAAATCCGCGATAGTAGCCTGTTAGGCCGAGGAATGCGCGAACTTGCCGTTTTGTTTTCAGTGCTGGCACTGTCTGGATCTTTTCCAGGTTTTTTCCCAGCGGTGCTAGTTCTCCTTGTCCAATTCGATGCCCGAGGAAGTCGATCTCTGCTGTCCCGAACTCACACTTGCACTGTCAGTCCAGCCGCTTCAATTCTGCTGAAAAGTTCTCGGAGTGATGCAACGTGCTCTTCCCATGTGCTGCTGGCAATTAATACGTCATCGTAGTAATGATTAACACCGGGGACACCGTTGACGATTCGTCGCATAAGCTTGGCGAAGATGGCGGGAGCGGTTTTAATTCCGAACGGCATGTAGCGGAACTGATAAAGTCCCGACGTTGTGGAAAAGGCAGTCTTGGCTTTGGACTCCTCCGAAAGAGGAATTTGCCAGTAACCCTTTACAAAATCTAATTTGGAAAAGTACCTTTTGCCGCCTGCAGCTGCAAATACGGCATCGGCTCGAGGCATTGGTTCTGAATCGGCAACTAGTATGTTGTTGAGTTTTCGGTAGTCTACGACAAACCGATTGGTGTGGTCGGGCTTTTTCACCAACAACACCGGGGAGTTATACGGGGACACCGATTCTTCTATGATTTCCAGGGCCTTCATGTCCTGTACTTCCTTCTCCATGTTCTCCACCGTAGCGAACGGCAGGGGGTATTGTTTTACGTGAACCGGGGTGTCGGTGGTGAGCTCTAGGTGACATTCCACCAAATTAGTTTTCCCCGGAACGTTCGAGAAGATCTTGGAATGTTGCTTCAGTTCTGCCTCAATTTGGGCCTTTTGCGTAGTTGTAAGGTGCGGCGAAAGTTTGACGTCGGCAATACCTTCCGTCTTAACAAAGTCCGGAACCGGTATGCCGCTCTCTTCACTCGGTTCAGATACGCCGCATATCGCGTTGCACACTGTCTTTTCGGGGTTGGGTTTCCTTTCTTCGTACTTCTTTAATAGGTTGGCGTGAAAGACTTTGGGCCCACTGGGTGTCTCGATGACGTAGTCCGCTTCTCCTTTTCTTCCTTTCACCTCGAATGGTCCTTTCCAGTGGAGAAGGAGCTTGTTGTTATCTGTCGGGAGGAGGACTAAGACTTGGTCTCCAGTCTGGAATCGTCTATTCCTCGTCTTTCGGTTGTACAACTTCGCATAGCGGGCTCCTGCCTTCTCGAGTTCTTCGTGCGCTACGCGACAGGTTTCTTCCAGTCGGTTGCGAAGGTCGAGAACATGTTGATATGTAGTTTTGATCTCCTCATCCAGACTTTCATTACTCCATATCTCCTTAAGGATGGAAAGGGGACCTCGGATGTGGCGGCCGTACAGTAGCTCGAAAGGAGAGAATCCGAGGCTTGCCTGCGGTACTTCTCTATACGCGAAGAGCAGTGGAGCTAGGTAGCGATCCCAGTCCCGGGGTTTCTCCGCACACATGCGCTTCAACATGAGTTTTAAAGTTCCATTGAACTTTTCAACCATCCCGTTTGCCATGGGGTGGTAGGGACTAGTGTGGAGTTGGCGTACTGAGAGCAGTCGCGCCACTTCCTTCATGAGTTCGGATGTGAAGTTGGTCCCCCTGTCACTCAACACCTCTTTAGGGACTCCCACGCGAGAGAACATCTCGACTAGCGCTTCGGCGACGCGTTCTGTCTCGATGCTTGGCAGTGCAATAGCATCGGGGTACCGGGTTGCACAGTCCATCAGCGTGAGGATGAATCGGTTTCCGGCCTTTGACGGTGGGTTTATCGGACCGACGATGTCAATCGCCACTCGGTGGAACGGTGTTTCTATAACCGGCGTCCTTCCCAGAGGTACTCGCGGCACTCTTCCTTTGGGGATCGTTCGTTGGCAAATGTCACACGAAGCGACGAACCTCTTCACGTCTGCGGTGATACCCGGCCAGAAAAAGTCCTCCAGTATCCGGTCCTTCGTTTTCTCCACGCCTAGGTGGCCAGCCATGATGCCGTCGTGGGCCGTTTTCAAGACGGTCTGTCGGCGGCCTATGGGGACGACTAGTTGCCGTACTTCCCGACCGGTCTTCTCGGTGAATCGCCTGTAAAGGAGGCTACCTTCCAGCTTGAACTCAATCTTATGCTTACTCTTCGAGTTTTTCGTCTCCTTGCCGATTTGTGCGAAGCAGGATTTCAGGGAGTGATCCCTTTCTTGTTCTTCGGCATAACTGCACTCTTGAGGTGGTTCGGACGTCGGCGCAGGGGTCTTTAACGGTTGAAAGCGTCGCGCCTTCTTTTTTGACTGTGCTCGTGTTACCGCGGCCGCGACTTCCCTTTCGGCCGAGTCATCGGGGTGTGGCTCGTACATAACTTGTGGTTTGATAGTGTCAGGGGGTATTTCTTCCTGAGTCGGTGAGGCTATGGGATCGTCGGGGGCTCGCACTCCATTGATGTTGCCGAGAATGAGGTCGTACAGTGGCGTCTTCATGCAGAGGGCGTTTACCCTTCCGCTGTAGTATGGAGTCTGTACCTCGATCTGAGCCTCGGGCAGCTTCCGAATGGTGCCGTCCGCTAAGTACACAGGGCTAGTCTCACCTGTGAGATCTTCGTCTCGCACCAAGTCTTCCCTCACGATCACCACGCTGCACCCCGTGTCACGCAAGACTGAAACCTCTCGATCGGCCAACTTTCCTTGAGCAACGGGCATACGCTCCCCTCGGAACTCCGATCCCGTCATAGTGACCGCGTTCACGACCGGGATCTTCTTGCCATTCTTGAGTTCTACGAAGCCTTCACTGATATCGGCGGGCTTTGGCTGCTTAGGTGGTGCGTAGACGCACGAAACTTGAGGCACTTTGTTGTTGCTCCTGCAAGCGTCTGCCTTGTGTCCGTGGCGCCCGCACTTGAAGCATTTTGGAGCGTTATTTCCCGTGAAATTGCTCCGGCAGTTGTTAGCGTGGTGTCCCACCTTGTTACACAGGTAACACTTGGGCGGGGGCTTCTGACCGGCCGATCTCTTCTCCGGCTCAAGGCGTCCGGAGTCTTCTCGTTTCTCCCTTTTAGCCCTTCCTAGATTGGTGCTTCTCTGCGCCTCAAAGTACTGGTCGGCCAGTTCCAGCATTTCGGCAAGAGACTTCGCTCTTCTTTCTTTCAGGTACAGAGAAAGACTTGGGTGACACCCATTCAGAAATTGCTCTTTTATCAGCAGCTCCCGCAGTGATGCATACTCCCTTTCTATTTCGGCAAGCTCTGTCCAGCGGTCAAAATAGTGGCTCAGGCGCGCCGCAAATTGTGTGGCGGTTTCGCCATCTGCGGGCGTCTCACTTCTGAACTTCTCTCGGAAGCCATCCACGGTGAAGCGAAACCTTTTCAACAGCGCGGCCTTGACCTTGCTGTAATCAGCGGCGTCCTCTGGAGTCAACCTCCCAAACACGTTCAGTGCTTCGCCGCTTAAGCGGGCGCTTAGAGCCGTAGACCATTGGTCTTCTGGCCAATTTTGGCTTCTGGCTATTCCTTCGAACCGACGAATGTAAGCGTCGAGATCATCCTTTTTTTCGTCAAATGCCACAAGGAGCTTGCTCGGGTTCAGGCGTACGCCGTTATTTTCTTCTCTTATGCTCCGATCGGCTGACGTAGAGTCTCTCTCCAAACGCAGTGCCTCGATTTCTGTTTTTAATTTCTCGATCTCACCATTGCGTGCTTTCTCCTCTCGCTCCGCTTTCGCTCGCTCTAACTGAAGTTGTCTCTGAAATTCGTTCTCCCTTTCTCTTTCAGCCCTCTCAGACTCTTCTCGTGCTGCCTGTCTTGCTCTCTCAGCTTCTTCACGAGCCTTCTCAGCTTTCTCTTTTTCGTCTTTTTCTTTCTGTGCGACCCACTTTCGCAGTTCGCCCCCTGACAGGCCCAGCTGGCAGCCCAACGCTACAATTTTCTCTAAATCCATGATTGCAAAGGTATCGCAATCTAGTCACAATCCTCTAGCCTCCAGTTAAGTGTATCTACTGAGACAAAGTTAGTGGGAGCACCAACTCATTAAGGCCGTAGCAGCCTATGCTGCAAGAGTTCCAGGCTCTTTCTCTTCCTCACCGCCCACATCAGACGTCCTGTCGCGGACGCCAATTTGTCACCGTTTGCTTATCTGGGTGCACGGTCGGAAGATAGGGGGAGTCTACTCAGCGAGCAAACAACCCCTCACCGAGACTACAGGGCACTGGTGACGAAGGGGGTGGCCGTCTGATGTGCGGCTTTCGCCAACCAGAGCGGTAAGAATGAGTCTGAGCCTTGGACAACCAACAACAGAAAGACTTATATTTGGAAAGACAAGACACTATACAAGCACGAGGGCAAGAACCAAACGAGAGGTAACTTAAAAGTAATATAGACACAAGAACAGTTCGAAATCGGGCAAATGATTCAACCAGGAGCATTAACAATTAGAGATTATGAAGTAGAACGGTTAACTAAGAAAGAAAGTTCGATGCATATGAGAGACAAGAGTCCCACAATATTCACCGACCGGGCCGGACGATGCACCGCTGACGGAGGCGATTTGGCTACCTGTGAAGCGTGGCTTCGTCGTAGACCAGGCCGTCCGAGACGATCACGGTGATTCGAGACCCGGGAGTACGTTGGAGTCCTCCAGGGCGCGGGTCGCCGATGGTGTGGAGTGCAAACTGGCGGAAGCCGTTGTCACAACACGACGTCCAAACGTAGCTAATTGGTTTCGGCGCGGTTTCTCTTTTTATAACGGTGCCGGAGCGGAGAGAGAGAGAGAGAGAGAGGGAGAGCACACAACACGTACGCAACACGTCGGCCGCCGTCGAGCACACAGCTTCCCTCTCTCTCCCTTCTAGAATCATCGGCGCGCCTTAGCGCTGGCAAGTCCACGCTCCCCTCTTGGAAGAACTCGAAGCTTCGGTTAAAGCTGGGCGGCGGAGCTTTTATATTGGTATTTTCTTGTCGGCGAGCCGGAGAGTGGTCGCGTTCGTTCGAGAGAGTTCCAGCGCTTTCTCGGGGTGAACGGAACCGCACTGAACGAATCGAACGACTGGGCAACCCAAATTGGGTGCGGCACAACAACACGATTAAGCCGTACGACACTTCTAGACGCGGTACGCTCGAGGTTGTGACAATAATATAACCTTAAAGTTAGGGTGACCCTATTCCTCAAGGTAGAAAACGGGACATCCCAGCCAGTGGAAGAAGGGGTACTAAAGATATAGATTGGTCGAAAAAAATTGATGAAAGAACTGCTCTTATTTCAAAACAATACCATATTGCACTAATGCCTCAGGGCCTAGGGAACAGTCACACTCACGGTTCAGTTGCATGCACTCATTTGGAAGGTCCTGCTTCGGGTCCATTGTTGGTGTGGGAGTATTTTGCCGACAACCGAAGTTTCCTAAGCAGGACTTTATCCGGCAAGACTCGGTTGTAAAAGTCTTCCCACATATATATGTGAAGTTCAATCACACATGAGTGCTATATCCGGTAGCTCAAGAAATATTTCTACACTCGCGTCTTCGCGAGAGAATGAGTGTTTGTGGGCAAGAACAGTTCTAAATCTTACTCTCTTGGTAAATTTTTGTAAGCACATACGGTAATTTTTGTAAGTACCTACGGTAATTTTTGTAAAATATACTTGTAACGAGTAGACATAGTTGCGGTTCGCTTTAACTCACATGGTTCTTTATTGGGACAAAAAACGGGACATGGTTCTTCATTGGTGCAAAAAGACGGGACGGCAGAAGCGGACCTCAAAAACGGGACTGTCCCGGCCAAAACGGGACGTCTGGTCACCCTACTTAAAGTGCACCATTACGATTTCGGCGTACTTTACACCACCATTGTGCTTCCTATGTGCATGACATTTAAAAGCCAAATCCTCGAACACTTCACAATAATTGATGCTTATTAAGCTGTGTGCTTTATGAGGGGCCCTTAGGTTTAAAGCATCCGAAGTGCGCGTCCGTCTGCATTTGCACAGTATACAGAAGAGGGGAGAATGCGGCCGGGACTGCTGCTTTCACTCCTTTCAGCATATAGCTCAAGGATTCCCTAAATATTGCTTATAGAGGGCATTTCACTGCGCAGAACGTAAAAAGACAAGCTTGAAGGTCGCACAGGCAGTCTAGAAAACCGATTACATCGCGTTATTTTTTTCTTTGCGCCATAAAACGTTGTGTAATCATAATCATATCATCAATGGGACTACAGAAGGTTGCATTAAAGTTCCCAATTGGGTCTGTTTTATACTGCACAGCCACTGTCTGTACACAAGTCAACTAGCTCTACACATACCGCTCAGCACACCACTGCTAGGCTGAATCAGATAAGTGTCACACTTGCCAAGCTTGAAGTACAGTCGTGATCTATACGAAGGTGAACAAGCAATCATCGACTGCCCAGTACAGGGAGCATCATGCAGCAGCTGACTTGCTCTCCTTTTCAAATGCCTTGCGAACCAAGTGTGGTAAGTCGTCTGATAAGGAGAGAACGTCACCATGGACAGCACTGAGCAGTTGATACTCACCTGTCTACCTTCATATGTATCAAGTCTCTACCTGGCCGAAGTAGCCAGTGTGTGCGCAGCACGAACGGCTGTATTGAAATCTCAAGAGGATAAAAGTTCAGAACAGGCTTGGTAAGGTTTCACATTGCAAGTATGCCCATGCAAATTTCACTTTCTAAAACATAAAAATGCATTTTAAATTGTCACCCAGGACAAGCTGCTCTTACACAGCTGTATATATAAGGCAGCTTACCATCAACAACCTTTGCAGACTGCCATGGACTGGAACCTTGGCGTAGTCGATGCTAGCTTCTGTTCGGCGAGGGCTGCACTCAGTAGAAAGGTGAAAAATGTGCTGTAGATCATGTGAAACAACCAAACAAAAGCAATCCCAGCATGCACAATTCGCTTGAGGCACTGACAAATAAAAATCAAAGGTTGGGTCAATTATGTTAACGCAATATACTTCAAACACGTACCATGAGTGCTGGCAAGATATTTGCTGCCTTCAATCTAGATAAGCTTGTAAATTTACATGCTAAATAACAAGTAACTTAAAAGCTGAAATATATTTCGATGGAACTACAAAAACCGAAGACTAGCTCTGCAAATATAGTGCTATCTAGTACACCATAATTGAGTAGAATCGGATTACAGCGTCCCCCTTACAAAGACTGGAGCAAAACAAGTATAGACTCTGCCGTGCCACTACAACATAAACAATGGTATTGTGATCTCGTGGAGATCAGAGTTCGGAACAAGTGTGACAGGCTTTGGCACGACAAATATGCCAATGTCATTATTCATTTTTGCATAATCTACGGAGACAGTGCAGGGAAACAATCACACACCAGATACTCAAAAAGACAAGCACACGCGCTGAACTTATAACACTTGTTTATTCGACTACTTCATTCTCTCTTCAACGTCTAGGTTGACACTCCAGATCGTGATAAGCAGAAGAAATAGCACGAAATACAAGAAAAAAACGAAAGACAAGAGAAGAGAAAAGGAAAAGACAAACGAAAAAAGTAAAAAACGAAAAAGAAAACCCTTACAATTCATCCCTCTCCCTCACCGCTATCGTTTAGATAGAAATTGGAGCTCTTTGGTCGACAGCGCTATAGAAGGACTACTTGCACACTTGTCCTTCAGATGCTCTATTCCTTGCGCTTTCATTATTTCTCTTGTCAGTGTGTCTCAAACCCTATCTATTACGGAACAAGTTTCAAAATGTGCTACACAACCACAATCCGGACAGTAGATTCCCAAATGTCCAGCGACAACTCGATGGGTATTATAAAAATGCTCCCTTAAACAATCATTCAAACACCCGCCAGTCTGGCCTACATGCTCTTTACCACACAACTTATGTAGACCAGACTGGCAGGTGTTTAAATCATTGTTTAAAGGAGCATTTTTATAACACCCACTGAGTCGCCGCTGGACATTTGGGAACCCACTGTCCGGACTGTGGTTGTGTAGCACATTTTGAAACTTAGTTCCGTAATAGGTAAGAGTCGAGACACATTGACAAGAGAAATAATGGAAGCGCAAAGAATAGAGCATCTGAAGAACAAGTGTGTAAGTAGTCCTTCTATAGTGCTGTCGACCAAAAAGCACCAATTTCTATCTTAAGGATAGCAGTGAGGGAGAGGGATGACTTGTAAAGGCTTCCTATTTTAGTTTTTTTTTTTTTTGTTTTAGTTTCTTTTTTTTTTGTGCTGTTCTTCGCTTTTTTCTTGCATTTTGTGCTATTTCTTCTCCTTATCACGTTCTGAAAAGTCAATCCAGACGTTGAAGAGAAGAACAAAGTAGTCGAATACACGAAAGTTTTAAGTTCAGCGCGTGTGCTTGTCTTCCCGAGTATCTGGAGTGCGATTGTTTCTCTGCGCTGTCACCGTAGAATACGGTTCACCAACTCGCCCAAGCATCCATTCTATCATTTCTGCAACATTAAAATGACTCTGAAAGTGCAAGCACCTACAGGGTGTATTCACGCAAGTCTTGCAAGTGTTGAATTGTAGGTACAGCGCCCTGGTTGTGTCCATGTGCGATATATGACCGAATACCACAGAGACCAATACTGCAAAGTTCTCCGAAAACCAATCGGCGCGGTGGCGAGCGGCAAGAGTGGCACTGTTCACTACTCTCGCCGTTCGTTCGTGTTGGTGTGTTGCTACTAACAAGCGCACCAATGGGAAGGCTTCAGCCATTATTGGGAACACTAAATAAACAAATACAAAATACAAATACAACACACACAGCAATACTGGATGCTAGTAGTGACGCACTTCTGTTGGGGTTCTGTGGATATTTATACAGCGTGTAGTTGGTCAGCCATTTCAAAGTTGTGATGAGTTGCTCGCTGTAGATGAGCAATTTAGGCAGTGCAGTATGACTGCTAGCCTGGGGTCTTCAACCTGCACCACGCAGTAGTGATACATGATCGCACGCCGGTACGATGCTCATCCAGATCAAAAGGGGCAGGGGTGGAGATTGAACCCAGGATCCTTGCGTTCTGCAGCGCAAGCTTTCGCTCCACGTGCTCCGAGTTGGTGTGCGCTAGCCCAGTTGGCCACCGATCCCCCAACGCAAGGCAACGCAACGCACTACTGTTGTAAACTCATAATTCCGCTTACGAATGAAATGCGCAATTCCCCTACAGGCTTTCATTCCACGTGAGTGGCATCAGAACTGCTAAGGCCAGCCCATAAATACTGTCTGTGTTAAAAACAATCCTAGCAGCAATAAGTTGCTATTATATTGCTCAATATATAGAGCACCTTACCATGAACAGTCTTGGCAGTCTTCCATGAAGCCAGGGCTTCAGCAGAGAAGACTGACATTCTGTGTCGTCTCAGGTCACTCACATCAGGATGGCGAAAGTGAATGCCAACGTCTAATTGGGAAAAGCTGCAGTAAGTATAAAGACGAAAACACAGATTAGAATATATGATAAAAAATATCATGGACCAACTTGAAAAAAAGTGCACAAAAAGACAAGGACAAAAGGACAGGAACACGTAGGACGCAGACTGGTGCACAATGGCAACTCGATCTATTGAACACAAAAGAAAATAAATAAGAGGATGAGAGAAATCAGAAAGGCTGTGCTCGGAGAATGTGAGCTTCAGTAACTGGGGCGTGAGGCAAAGATGTCAGGTAGATTGTTTTACAGACACTCTAGAATTAACAACAGCCTTCCCATGCAGTAAGGTGGCGAGTTCATTCTGATTGAACATCTTGAAATATAGCGCACAAAAACCAAGGAATAAAGGAGATGAATACATACACTACATACCAGTGCAAACTCCCAACACAAATAAATTGGAAAAGAAAAAAATAAAGAATGCGGAAGGAGCTTTCGCAAAATTTCGAACAGGTCCAAGTGGAATGTGCTAATTCACCCATAGGCATAAGACTGGAAAAACAATTTCCTCGGCAGCTCAGGTAACAGACGGATGTGCAGACACATTGTTCGCCCATACTAAGAATAATAAAGGCCTAAAATAATTCTCTTGTATGCTTTTTTATAGTATCTGCTAATTATTCACGTGTTTCCTAAGGATGACATACACGAGCAGTGTAAACAGTGCATAGGTAGGTGACAATCCATCATAGATTTTAGAGAGAGATTGAGCTGTTTTTATGTATTAGCCATCCATCTGTTACCTTAACTGACATAAAAATTACGTTTTTTAAATCTGCTCTTGCTAACAGGTAAATCAGCGCGTTCCACTTGGGCCTGTGCTCGAGCTCCTTCCGCATACATTATTTCTCCCTTCTCTGATTTATGCGAGTTCAGTCTGCGCTCGCATGAGGTCTACGTGTTACTCTCCCTGTCTCCTTGGCTTTTTGCAAATTATTTTTCAAGGTGTCCAATTAGTACCAGCTCACCACCTTACTACAATCATGCAACAACTAAAAACAATTACAACTTACACCATTCGCTGAAGGGAGTACCACAGGAAAAACAGGGATGGGGTGAGGTATGTCTAACACTATATACTTACACTGAACAAAATATAGATACCAAAAACTGGCGAGACACTACCTTAATTGAGGACATGCTTGTACATTTCCCTAGAAGCTTGTAATTAATACTTGATAGCCTCTAAAAAAAACACCAGTAAGAAGAGAATAAATGCTTTACCATATGAAGCAGCCTGAGTGTTTCTGGAGGTGTGAAATTCGTTACACGTGCGTTGGATCATACGAAACACGTGTACAGCGAATGATCTTTAGAGCTCGACATTTCGCGAGGAATAAGTGCCGGCGTCAAAAATTATTTCGCGGGCACAAATTCTTGCGATCGGCAGTGGTATGCTATGCATTAATCACCATGGGGTGAATTCATCGCGGCACCAATTTTTGGCAATTCATTTCTGAGTACGAATTGCGAAAATGAAGGCGTCTGCAGACGACTGGGGCGGCGAAAGCTACGGACTTGCTCGATCAATCAATCGCTGCTTTTTGTCGGGTCCAGCTCTCAGCACGCAAGTACGGAGAGTGGCGTCGGCGAGCAGAAGGCCCGTGCTTTCCTGTTCGTGGGGTCATTTTCTCGGTTCAAAATATGATGCAGAGTCATTCCCATAAAAATGCATGGGTGCCCGCTAGGACTCTTCGAAATGATTAAATTAACCGAGGTCGCGCTATACTCTGTTGCAACTCTAGAATAGCAGAAGCCCCTCCCACAAAGCCCTTCACTCTTTTTAGTAAGCAAACACTAGAGAGGAGGAGAGCCGAGAGGACACCGCCAATCATGGCAAGCAAAGGGAATAGTGGGAGGGGCTTCTGCTATTCTATAGTTGCAACGGACTATAACAAAAGTTTATAGTACCATGAAAACAAAAAGACCAAGCATGCAGAGAAATTCACAGGAAGTGTAGCAGGGACAGAAGAGAAAAAACTGCAGCTGCAATATTTACCCTTTAAATTTTCCTCGACAGCACAGCAGAGACGACATGCTGGTCGTCAGCGCCTGGAGGGCCACCCCCTTGTACTTGGCACATGTAGTCTGAAACAAACCACAAACAAAAAATTAAATGCATGGACAATCCGCACATGCTGTTATTTTGCTTCATTGGCCGCTGCAGAGAAAGCAAGCATGCACACCGTTGTCCAACCATGTCAACTGCTAGCTGAAACTTCCTGCCGCCAGGATTAAGATATTGCTTGCGCTATAAAAACAATTACACACTACCCAGCTGGCACGCTGAAAGTTCAAACATTGAAGAAACTAGCTCATAAAACTTCAATGTAAGAGCTACACCTTGTGGACGGTACAAAAAGTATGTTCAGTCTAAACCCTGGTGCACTGCAAGGCTGCTTTACCTCAGCCAGTTTGGAACATCTGCAGTTTCATTCTCTTGAAGATATTATGCCTGAAAATTAATGTGACAAATTAACTGGATTAAAATTTTTTAATCGACATCTGGCCCAAGTATACTAGTGGGTTAATTTCTAACTTACCATAATTATTTTCGGCATCCCGAAGGCGTCGCTTGAGGGTTCAGTTTTCATATTGGATCCACCTCACCATCACAGCTGCAGCCACGCTGAAATGTTTGCAAAGTTTCAGGCAGGGTAATTAAAAGTCGGCAGTTTCTCTCGAACATTGCTGTCACAAATTTTATTTTTTGTCATTTTGTCCTGTTTAAGGGTGGTTCGGGGGGGGGGGGGGGGGGGGGGGCAATCCTCACGCACGTTTACCTGAGCGCCAAAGGCATGAGCTCGGATGAGACTAATGCCGGTCAAGCTTCAAACCAATGGGAAGAGGAAGACGAGAAGAAGGAAGTGGGACTTGGAGCGTTTCGGGTTGACCAACCACGAACCCGTGACAACCGCATAGGTCATTCAACACACGTCGCATACCACTCAAACACTGTGTCGAACTGCATTTTTAAGTCAGTCCCACTTCCAACGGTGTATGAACAGGGGCATTCATTTCGTGACATGCCTTGAAATGAATCAAAGTGACGCAAGCTGGGAACACACTGCTGCTGCTTCATTTAGGAATAACTGCGGCCCTCGGCTTGATCACATCACAGTTGCAAAATGAAAGAGAGAAAAAAAAAGACGCAGAAAGGAACAACGGCTTTATCAAAAATTCTAACAGACAAATGTAAACCCAGTTCAATTCCAGAAAGTCAGGGGACCAAAGTTTGTCCTAACAGTACCATCCTCATGCAGAGCCAATATTCCTTTGCAGTCAAAATTGTTCAAGAGGATAGCAATTTTTTGTATTGAAGTTATGGAAGTGGACTGCACTTCCATAACTTCAATACAAAAAATTGCTATCCTCTTGAACAATTTTGACTGCAAAGGAATATTGGCTCTGCATGAACCGAATTCCAAGGAAGTCTAACTTCTGAAATGTAATGAAGTATGATCAATGTAATCAATTTATTGTTGAATGACATCAGTACACTGCTAGACCAATAAGACATTTTCTAAAGCAACGAACTGAAAGTAGCATTAGGAATTCAATAAGTGCTCTGTTGACATAAGCTACACTTTCTCGGGCCATACACAAAATGAGTGGCAACTTTTCATTATGCTACGCACAGATACAAACATAAGGACGGATAAAGCAAACCTAACTAACATGTGCCGAGAAAATAGGGAGTTTTAGACTACCGGGCGCTACTTTATCGCGCGTTACGGAGGGCAAAATAGCGAGGATTGCGGCGAAGAGTTTTAGAATAGCGTTTCTCTGCCGGGGACCCCCAAAACGCAAGCATCTCGCGCTTAAAACGCCACCAAGATGTCGCGACAGCTTTTATTTGGAAGTTAGAACGTTATATCTTGAAAATTAAACAAGTGTTTCGTCTAGAGTAACAGTTTTATAGTTGTTTTATACTCAATGCTGTATGTTTTGTTTTTGTCACTGCCAAGCTGCTCTGTTGTACTTACGAAGCCCAGACGATCCACTACCCAGGCATGTTTACATTTCTGCCGCGATCGTAAGTAGACGCGCTTCGATAGCTTTGAGCTGTGACTCCAGCGATCGGTGGCGTTTTCAATACGCTTCGACTATACCGACCGCGCCGAGTGCGACTCACGCAGTTCCCGCGCGGGCGACGGCGTCGAAGACGCGATCAACAGAGATGTCGTGGGCGCCGCCTTTTCCGGTACCCACGCTATTTTCGAGAAATAACGGGCCGAAAGCTCGAGTCCGAATGCTTGTTTTGGGTCTGCGCATACACAGCAGCGAAGACGTCATTTCTTTGGGGTTGCGGACGTTATTCTAAAACTCCCTAGTGTTCACTTCTCGTTCAAGGCGTCTACTTACAATGCAAACAAAGAAGCAAGCTTACCAACTGCGTCGAGTTGCTCGTTCTGTCGCGTCGCCGGTCTTCCGCGCTCTTCTTGAACATAATCATCACAAGACGAAACTTCACAGATAGATAAACTTGATTAAATTAGCACATTTCCATGTCTAAAGGCATTTCCATCCCGCAAAACACATGTACCCAACGCAACGGCAACGGTCTCAACGGTCGCGAGTGAAAACAAAAAAAAAAAAAGAACTGGTGTCGCTACCGATGGGGCGTCGAAGACGCGATTCTGACAATACGAAACCGAAAGCGGTAAAAGTTATACTGAAACCGAAACTGACCAAATCGCGATAGAGGGGTGCCGTAAATATGTGGCTCGTTCACACTCTTGCAACCGAGTACGACCGAGAGAGACAAGACCGGTTTTTAATCCTCTTACGACGTCTTAGGACCAGCTCCGCAGCAGCGCGCCCTGTCCTAAGAAGTCGCAAGAGGATTAAAAACCGGTCTGGTCTCTCTCGGTCGTACTCGGTTGCAAGAGTGTGAACGGGCCTTTAGGAGTAAAAGAGGGTGAATACAGTTATTATTATAAGCACAGGAGATAAATGTGCAAATCACAATTAGCGCCGACGCGCTATTAAGGCGCATTCACACAGCGGAAAGACGCGCGTCGTGGGGTGAATTTTTTGCTTATTTTTGTATTGAAAAAAGTCGCGCGCCGAAGAGGACGACGCAGGGAGACGACGCCTCGGAACCCAATTTTTCCCTCGACGCGCGCGCTTGAGCCAATCAGCGAGCGCCCGGACGTGACGTGTCGCCCTTTTCCGATTTGGAAATGTTTTAGTTGTTTTTATTTTCGACCCACAATGATGGCGAAAAAGCAGAGGGGTCGGGGGCACTGTGGTCGGGAGATTCGTGCACTCGCCAAACGTGGCTGGAAGCATTGGAAGCATTTCAGCGTGGAAAGAAGCAAGCCGATGGGAACATCGGACTGTGAGCAGTGTTTTATGTGCGTGTACGACGCCGTGAAACTGCTCTTCACCGTTTGCGCGAAAGCTGCCACCGAAGTTCGCGGTGTGTTCCTACCTCTGACTGTGCGGGAGCGATCACTCCCAATGTGTTGTGTAGTCTTTGTGTGCACCCACCACTACGGAATACAACAGTTCTCCATCGAAAACACTCTCGCACAAGCTGCGTGCAGTGTTAAAGGTACGGACGCGAAGGCTCTGGGGCGCGCCGGCGTAGCACCGTGCTTTGTTTGCAGAAAAACGCGGCAAAAGAGCACCTTCTGAAGCTGCCCGTTCGAGTCCGTGCCTTTCGCCAATGCTGCGTATAACCGGAGTGTAAACGTGTATATAATCATCGCCGTTGTCCATTCAGTGAAGACGATTGTCTCCCACCGCATATGCAATCGCGAAGGCAAGGCTACAACAATCGTGCGAAGCAGACGAATAAAAAAATTCCGTGTTCTCTCGACAAACGCGAGATTCCATGAGAAGACGCCGCCGTCGGGTGCCCTGTGTGACTGCTTCGTATTTTACGACGCCGGCGTCGACGTCGACCGCAACGCGCGTCTTTTGCTCAGTGTGAATGCGCCTTTAGTTTCGGGGGCAATGCAGTAGGGCGAAAATTTCTTTTTTATTTTTTGGGGAGATTACTTTTAATTTACACTCAGCTTACAGTATTTTTTTAGTAAATTATTTTTAGTAATAAATTATTAGTAAATTACAAATAATTTACTAATATTTATTAGTAATTATTAGTAAATTACTCATATTTACTAATAATTATTAGTAATTAATAATAATTAGTAGTAATTATTAATAATTACTAATAAATATTAATTTATATTAATTAATAATTATAAATTATTAATAATTTTTAATAATTGTTAATGATTATTTTATTAATAACCATTTTTGCCGTCCGAAAATTTTGAAAAATAAGCGTAACACTGTCGCATAATTAACTTGACTAATGTACTTTTATACATGCTGGAATTCTAGCAATACATTCTTTGGACGTGGAACAGATATTTGCATCATACAGCCCAGGCTACATTACACATGCATCAAATGGGCCGGTGTATTTCTGACAGGGACTATTTTTAACTCTGTTGGATGTCTGACAAATATATCAGCTTCGTCCAAAAACAACTTTCCAAAAGCACAGAAACGTGTTCCCATTGATCCGATTCTCAATTGTTGCGTCCAATATGCATTTACATCCTCCTGACAGACATACGTCTAATTGGTTCCTATAGCTCAAATATACATGCACAATTGGCCTAGATTTCCTGTTTGGCAAACAAAACATTTCGTTTGACTGATAAAAATTCCTAATCGTCCGATAAAGTCCCTATGGGAGCAGTCCAACCTCCTATAGGACCAAAAGGTATGCCTATTGGCATTCCTATTCCTCTTTTATTTTCATGTGTATTGAATTCAAACAAAATGACAGCTCAGAGTTAATTAATCAGCCTAGTGTGTATTTCGTCTTGTTCTTACCGATTTTTATTCTGTGGAAACTTGGGATTATGTTTCCGTGAGACTGTGTGAGGGCTGGTTTAAATTTTTGCGTGGTATTAAATCAACAGTTGCCACTTATAAATGATTTGAAAAATGTTCTAAGCAGCACTCTGTATTTGTAATATTAAACAGCAGTGCTTCCCAAACTGTGAGGCGCGAACCCCAGGGGTGTCGTGACTGATCTATCGAAGTCGCAAAACAACTGCTGGCTTGTTTCTTTTTCTTTTTCCAATGGTTTTAAATTTGGTAACTTTTAATTACCTGTATTACCTGAGAAACTAAATTTCAGAGTCAATTTCAATATGTTACTCCTAATGCACTGAGATGGTAAGACTTGTGGTCTAGCGAAATGCGAATGGAGGAGGGGGTGGGGTCGTGGCAGGATATATTTTATATTTTAGTGGATTACGCGCGTAGGGAAGTTTGGGAGCAGATGCTGTATTGAGTCATTATGTCTATCGCTGTGTCATTTTGATCGCCCGAGACAGTGTGCTAGTTGAGAATGGGAATAATTGAATATGTATTGATTTCATAGAAGGGTTAATAAATGGTTAATAAATATGAGAAGTTATTGGATTGCAATTTTGAACATTACTTTATTTGAGGAGAATGTCTTCTGAATAGCAGGCAATCTGCATTAATGATTATCTTCACCATTATCGAATTCCTCCACTGTGGATCAGCTGATGTCTATTGGGTGCCTTATGGTAGAACTCACTTGAGAATCTATGGATAAACTCAAAAGAACTGATATTGCATTCTTAATGATAATACTCATTTGCATGAGTAATCAGTACATTTATGAACTCAAAAAGAATGAATATTGACTGGGTAACGATAAAACTCGTTGGAATTGTAATGAGTGAACTCCAAAGAATGGATATTGAGTCGGTAACGATAAAACTCATTGCAATTTTTTTTAATGAGTAAACTCAAAATAATGGATATTGTGTTCTTAGTGATAACACTCATCTGAATGTGTAATGAGTAAACCCAAAAGAAATTATTTTGATTGGGTAACGATAAACCTCACTTGAATTTGTAATGAGTAAATTTAAAAGAATATATATTGAGTGGGTAATGATAACACTCATTTGAATGTGTAATGAGTAAAATCAAAAGAATAAATATTAGTTTTGTTATGATAAAACTCATTTAACGTTGAGTTTCTTATGAGTTTCATTTGACTCTATAAAAACTCATTAGAAGCTCAATTGAAACTCATTGTTCATTTTTGCAAGGGTGCGACGTCTTTATTTGAATTAATTTTTCTTTAATCAACGAAAATCGGCGCAACGTCATTGTCCCCTTCGACGATGTTGGTTTAAGCATGCAATGCTTAAACTTTCTAAAGCTTTCATCGTTATTTTCACACATACACTCTTAGAAAAAAGGGTCAGTATAGTCCTCCCTAAAGGGAGGAACGCTCTTGACACATATGTTCCTTCAGAAAGGGAGAAACTTTCGTCCCTAAAGCAGGGGAGCAAAAGTTCCTCCGTCGCCTGCATCTCATTATGGCGGCCACGAATCGAGCAAATCGAGCTCAATAAGGCTTAACGAGAACACTAAGCCTATATTGTATGGAGCGAGTAGGAGCAGCAAATAAAAACGTAACACGAGCTTTCCGCGAAATGTATTTATTTCCGAAGCCGGCTGCCCCCTGCAGATAAAGAAACTTACGTTTCGAAAGCCTGCAGTCACTATGTCTTCTCATCGTCAGCACTGCGATGTTAAACGGAGACAACCGGCACTCAGTTACATCGCGCACTTTATATCTTACCTTTACTATTCCTCGAGCCACAATTCCTTCGTCAAACGTTGCGTCAACCGCACATCACGGAAGAGGGATACACCATTCGCCCGCAAAACCAAAGGCCGCTCTCAAAAACAAAAAACAAAAAAGAAAATCCGAAGCAGCCTCTTGGCTCATTTCAGCACGGTAACACGAAATTACGGCGTAGCCGCGTAGCGTAAAAGGGGGTTAAATCGCTTGCCACCAGATGGGTGGCGCTACGTACCGCCCAAATTATGTTCTACAAATTTTTTTTTCTTACGTTACCATTGCGCTTTGGGAACCTCTATTATACACACATGTAGACACATGACGCATACTACAAGCATCAGCTGAACATACATTTAGCGCGTACACATGCATCGCACATACAAACATCAATGCAACAGGACACTAACCCGATCACTACTCCCGAGCTCTGCGTTTCCGTCGTTTATACTGGTCGTTTTGAACGTACGGAATTTCTCGGTGACTCCCTAAGCAATTAAAAAAAATATTCCCAGCATGTTGATTTTTTTCCAGCAATGGCATACATCTGAAAGTATTTTTAATGGCTCAGGGGATGAATCTCTTATTAAAAAGAAAACGCTCGATCATGCCGTAATTATTTGAAAGCCAATAAATCGAGCCGCTCCACTGCGGTTCCAAGCCATGAGTTTGTTTCCCCGAACGGCACTTCGTAGCCAGTATTTCTATTGTAGTGTTTGTTTTTCTATTTGTGCTGTTCGCGCACGGCTGCAATTGCCGTCTTGAATTAATCTCAGTAGAGCGGATATTCACTCAGCTGGAAGTGATGCTTCACGGGCAGAGAAATCGTTTTTCGATCTACTTGAATGCAGTCAAAGCCGCGACTTGCGGCAGGTGTTAAGTGTACGGAGCTGCGCCGTGGCGAGCTCGAAGACTTTTAGCGCTCATCCCAGCGGGCCACTTGGAGGGCAGTTTCTCCAGGAACCGTAGTATATTTAAACAGTAAAATAAAGGTTAGCTCTTTTTTTTTCCTATTTTACCTGTTTTTTTTATGCTAAAATTCTATTGTAAATATACGTACATTCCGTCATAATTTCGTACTGTTAAATTTTTCCCCAGAGCGCAATCGCTTCGGGGACCGACAGTCACATTGGCCACTGTACGATAGGAGCTTACCGGTCAGACCAGCGTTCCAACATGACTATCCGCACGTCGATCGACTGCACCCAATCCCTCAAGTGGTCTTAAGCTCTTTAATGTAAAGCGGAATGTCAACCTGCGACACCCCGCCCCCTCCGATGACGGCCCGACGAGCGGCATCAATGCCCGACAGTTTACGTCATCTCATCTTTGTTGTTACACCACTGACACGCGAACACACGGTCACAACGGCGATAATTCCAGTCTTCTGTTCACAACGCACAGCACTGCCATCACGAAGTTGCTGCTATGTTGCTGACGCACAGAAATACAGAACCACGTTGATTGCCGGTTGGCACTCGGCATCGGAAAACACAACCGAACTCAGCATAGAAGACACCCAGGCACCCGGCAGCAAAACCTGACTGTCTTGGACGCAGTTTTCGCGATTTCCATAACGTCGTCAACGTCGACACATTGCTCCGCGTGGTTTCGCGTGGGTTACGCAATCCCGAGACGGGCATCTCAGCCCAGTGTACGTAGCACTGCTGGCATTGCTCCTTAACCTCGCTGTTTCTAGCGGCTTCGTTTGCTCGTTTGATAAAATTAGTGGTAAAAACGTCAATGCAACTGAAATGTTCTGCACGTTTGGTCTAGAAGACGGAATTACAGGCGGCCTTCGCTGCCGCAGGGATACTGAACCAAGGAATTTAGTGTCCATAATAAGTGGCGCACGTTCTTTCCACGAGCCAGCAGCTGCGGTGTGCGCGAGCACACGCAACAAAAATGACGTCAAAGACCTCCATTTGCGGTTAAGATGACAGTGAAATGTATGGGCTTCGGGCCAAAGGAGAATAAAGACAAGTTTTTCATCTACACAGTGGTGTCTGGTGTAAAAGGTAAGCGATTAATTGGTCTAACAAGTACGTAGCTTTCACTTGTAGAAATGAAAAGCCTGTCTTTATTCTCCTTTGGTCCGAAGCGCATGTATTTCACTGTCCTCTTAAGCGCGAACGAAGGTCTTTGACGTCATTTTCGTGGCGTGAGCTCGCGCACACCGGCCGCTGCTGGCTCGTGGAAAGAACGTGCGCCACTTATTGTGGACACTAAATTCTTTGGTTCAGTATCCCTTTAAGCTCAATCAACTCAACAACATTTATTAAACAACGTGAGCGACGTGCTCGAAAAACGAAACCGAAAGAAGATGAGTCGGGAGGCGAAAGCTTTCTCCCGTCTGCCTGGAAAAGGAGGAAAACGTCTCATTCCTCCCATCTTCTCGTGTCCGCCTGGAGGCGCGTTAGTAGAAGGGAGGAAGACGCGCCGTTGCTACCTTTTTCCTCCATTTTTTCTTAGAGTGTACCGTCAAACCTGCAGTTCGCAACTGATGATAAGTTGTCAAAGATTGCAACTCATGACGTCACGTCGAGGAAAATACCGGTCGTGACGTCGAGGAAGGGAAGCTTAAAAAGGCGCCACCGAAGCATCGCGTCAATAGTATTGCCCTAGGGGTGTAAACCAAATGGGTGACATACGCAAAAAAGCGGACGAACTTGTGCGCCGAATAAGCCGTTGCTATCAAAGGCTTTTGATCGGTGCTGTTTTGAATGTTCCTGCGCATTGCTGGTGTTTTTGCTCGCTCTACAAATCAAGGAACGAGCGCGTGCTGAGTTGTTGAGATCACTTACTGTGAATCTGTAGACATTAGAATAATGTCTAGTTGTAGGGCGTCTGCTTCGGGATACCTGGCCCACAGTACGCCCTTGTTGACTGCCACGTTGTATTTGCTGCGCGTGCACTCTGAGACGAACGATCCACCAAACCCTTCTCGATGCAAGTTAGCTCGCGCTGCAGGCGGGGAAACTGAAGGACCTCCCTGCCGATTTCATCCTGTACGTGACTGGCCTGACCAACGCACTGGATGATACGGAAGGTTGTAAAAGGGACAAAGGGAGCTTTGACAATTTAGAAACAAGTTATTGAATGTGATACCGCATTTCCTTCTGCAGCCGCCCTTAAGAATGTGGATTTGTAACATAAATTGTATGTGCACGCGTGGGAGTGATGAAGATGAATAAAAGCAGAAGAAATAACTACATTCAGAACGTACTTCAAACCAGTGTTGTACAGAACGGCGTTCCTGGAACGCGTTCTTTTTAGGAGGAACGAAGGAACGCCGCCGTTCCATTTTGCGTCAATGGAACTGGAACGGGAACTCGTTACATTTTTACGGGAACGGAAGAAGGAACGGCGTTCCTTTTTCTTCGCCCAGTGGGGTAATTTGTTTTTTATTTCCAAGAGGGTACTTTAAAAAAAAAAACACTTTAAAACAATATATTTACGAAGAGCAGGATCTCGTTAAGTATTTTTGTTACTTAGGGTTTATTTTGTGGGGTCCTCGCTTGATAACAGTAGGATGCAGGAAAGCTAGTGAGCGTTGGTTTTCTTTTCAGTGCCCGAGACTGTGGTAAAGAAATCAAAACATTTAGTCGAAGGAAAAGACAGAAAAAGGGATGTCTCAAACTCAGCTACTTTCTTTGCTTCCTCGAATCCTCATACACCCAGAAATCTAAGGCCGACGACAGCCATCACTGAACTTCTACAAAGAAACCAGTTGCACCCAAAAAGCAGGTTACTAGACATCAAACGCACCCTTGTATCCCAAACATTGGGCAGATGCACAAAACTTAACCTTCATTCCCTCTTCTCTTCTCCCACCTTCAAAGTGAACAACGAATCCAACCTTCACGAAGAGGGACTGGAAGTTTTCAAAACTGACTTTCCAAATGCCCTACCTTCTTTTCCACTTTGCTCGTCTTGCGGACAGCAGCATCGAGAAGCAATTGTTGATAAGTTCGAACACGAGACTTTGTTAGATCAAAACGTGTGAGGTGTTTGTAAAACGCTCGCGCAATGTGGGGTAACAGTACATTTGGCACGTCTGCATAACCAACCACAAACACGAACATTTGAAAACGCTGAGATTTTTAAAACTGAATATATCAACAAATGAAACTTGTTTCCGCTTGTTTTCTTCTCCTGGTGTCCTTCCATCACGGCTTTCAAAGTCGTATGTTGCTGTTTGATGGGATAGATAAAGAAAAGTTGGTTTGATCTAACTAAATATGGTAATTAGCAAAATACAGATGTAACGTATATGTAACGATACGTTCCTTTTTTTTTTAACTCTAACGGGAACGAGTTCCTTTCTCGCAGATGGAACTTGTAACGCGAACGCGTTCCAAAAATCAAGAAAAACGAGGAACGAGGTTCCGTTCCTCTTCCTGAGGAACGTGTACAACACTGCTTCAAACCGAATACAAACCGGGACCACTATATTTTGTGCCAGACGCTCATGCACAGAGCCGAGAGGGATACTCTACTTTTAATTGCGCGCGCTGCAAAAGAGCGGACTGTTTTTTTGGTTTTTTATGTGTGCGACTTTTTGTTTTTTGACAAACAAAAAGACGATCCTTAAATTCAAAAACATTCCTTTTGCCAACCGACGCTGCGGAACGCACAAGGAACGTGACCCGGTAGCTTCATCTCTCGCTCCCCCGCTGCAAGAGAGAGTGAGAAAGAGAAATCTTTATTCTCAAGCAGACACCTTGTCCGGCACTCGACGCTGCATGCACGTACGCCTGTGCAGCAGAGGCGCACTCGAACGCAAGAAGTTCGCGATTGAGTCCGCATCTGTGCAGGGATTTCACGGCTTCCAACCGAGGCATATTTTCTAAAGGGGTCGATGAAAGAAGTCGCACGCTTACTAAAAGTGCTTCGTTCTTCTTTATAACGCCTCGGAAAAGAAAGGAACGGACTGTAGAGGACGTCGTTGAACAGAAGTGGCGGCCCACTGAGGGCTAACGTGTTCATTGTGCCAAGGAGACGTCTGAAACAAGAAAACAGTGTTTTCCTAGGTGCAGAGAAGCGATGAGGTTGAGTTCCGTTACAACCAAGTGCCGAGCAAGGGAGCGACATTCATTTAAATTTCATCAACAGAATGTGGCCTTCACGAAAAAGACGTCGAAATGCCATTACATTATGACGTTGTCCGCAGCGAAGGACAGCAGAAGCGCAGCCTCAGTTGTTTAGTGTCTTCTCTTTATTACGTCTTCTGCGGTGAGTGCATTGTCAAACAGCGAAATGTTGCGCGGTTTAAATGTGCGGTCCTTTTAGCCCTCGCGAGAGCGCACCTTCCAATAAAAATAACGTGGTTGCGTAGTTCGAACGTTCCAGTAAGTTATATCTCCCAAAACAATGGTCTCGCCGTTAACGATCGTATATATAAATCGTAATCGAATAACAGCATGGCTTAGGGACGGTTGCACTAACATCGTCTACCTTAAAGACCGACGACCAGTTCGCGCTCTCCACTTTTCCCTCGCTCCCTTCCCTTCCCCTTTCTACCCTGTCCAGCGTTGCTTGTTTCCTCCTCCCTCATGGTGAGGAGGATCTTCTGCCTTACAAGATCGTGAGTCTGGTCGTCGGCCTTTAACCCTAAACGGTTCTTTTCTAAACTGGGCACCTGCCCGGTCTGGAAGAGTCCCTGCCCCACGGAATACCACACCGTCTTGGAAAGCCCCAGACCTCCGGGCAGGGACACCACCCTCAAACTCTCACTCAAACCAAGCTCCTGGGAGGCGGCCATGTCCAGCCCAGTTTACGTGGATTAGTGTGGGCGAATTGGCCGTGACCGCTGGGTTGGGGGTGCCAACGGGGCCCTGGCGGGAGGCCTCCGACCGGGACCCGTCGATGTCTTACCTTTATTGGAAGTAAAGCTCTAACCACCACCCCAACCACCAACATAGCCACCAAAACTTACCTTGCACGGGTTTAAATTCCGGTTGCGCCAACATTAATTCGGGTTTACAGTCACGCTTCCATATAAACGCTGGCTTTACGTAAAGGCTGTATGGAAAGACCGAGCGAAGATAGGGAGCGCTGAAAGAGACGACTACGAATGGTGGAGAGATATCACATGATGCAGACAATCTTTTTGCCTCGGAAATCATCGCCAGCGGCTGTTTGTTGCTGTTTCTTGGGTGAGTTGCTACAGTAACGAATTAAACATCACCTAATTCAGTCGTTGTTACGCAGACCATTCAAACGAAAGTGTCAGACTGGTGTTTACAGTCCGTCTTTTGGATGATGTATAAACGGTGTGACCCCGGCTTTACGATGTATGACATGTGCCTCGAAGCTCAGTACAAACCAAGTGTTTACTTTCATATAGCTCGCACACATTTTTCAATTTCAATAAACTGGTAGATGCTGCATTTCTCCTGATAGTTGCTGAGTAATATGTTGCAAATAGATAAAACACGCCTATGGGGTCCCCCCAAACCACATTTGCTAAGTGATTATGTAGAAATTAATACGTAAAAGAGGAGGCAGACACTGGAAGCACTACACAAGGTGCAGGGGAAACACACAAGAAAAACCAATGTAAGCAATTCAATGTTAACTATGTAGTGCTCTATCGTTGTTCCTTTTTTTTTTGCTTTTCTTTGAAGTTCCTATTTGCAGAGGGGAACTTAACAACTTATATCACTAAAACGCCTGCCCGGCATGTCCTCTACTTGCACCCTCTAATACCTAACCGTATTTAGAAACGCCTCTTGCATTTGACACGTTCTAACTGCCGACCACCCACACAATCCTGTGGTCTGTATCCTTTTCCCCCTGCACTGTCACATTCCTCCTTGTGGCCTCTGATGCTGTCTTTGTCTCTCCTACCAGGGCTCCACTTGTTCCGACAATCTGGCTGAACGTCGGCGCTGTCTGCGTTGGCTGCCCATTTCGGGCATTGTCCTGGCTATCTCCTACATCCCTCTGCCGGAGAAGGCGTTCCCCGTCCGCACTTGGCTCTCCCACCTATTGCGTGCCCACCATCTGACTCTCTTTGCGTTTAAGCTCCTCCAGTTCCGTCTCCACTGCCTCCCGCCTTTTCCCTTCTGCTTTTACTCTTGCATTTATCACCACACACCACCCTTCCAACTGCCTTGCTACGCTCTCGCTCTGTGCCATCAGCCCCCCCCCCTTCCCCCCCCCCCCTCAACTCCCTGATTTCGGCCTCCATAGAGCCAGCCATACGCTTTGTTTCCTCAGTTCTCCATCAGCTCCTCTACCCTCCCTCTCCATTTCTCGTTGAGCTCTACCTGTCTTAGACGGATCCTGCAGCTGAACGCAGCTGACCTCTGCGTCCTGTGCCGTCCCCAAATTCCGAAACGAGGTTTTATCCTAATAGCACAGCCTCCAACACAATGAAATGTGAATACAATAAATAGTTGACCTCGTTTTCCGGATCCCATGCTTCGTCCCTTCACCGAATCGTCGTTTCAGTGTCATTTTTTTCGCGGGGCTTTAGCATTAGAAAAATGCGTATTTCCCACAACCCGGCCATGGTCTCGATGTTGACGGACTACAACGCGTGTTGAACGCAGTCGCCCGTCGCAAGACAGGGCTCGCTCTTGTCGACTGGATTCGCTGCTTTGTTTTACACTTAACTGAAGTAAATGGAGCACGGATTACCTTTCGTTGTATGGTACGTACGCTTTATTTCGTGACAATACGTTTCTCGCGGAGGTGACGTGCGTAGAAACGGAGAGATGGGTCGACTCGAAGAGAGCAGCGATCTTGGCCGCTGCCTGATCGCGTTAAAAATCCCAAGATTTAAAGATTCCTTTTTCCGTGCGCCCTACTTGTCATGCAGCAAGTAACGCGACCAAAGAGGCCGTACTTGGCATGCCGGTGATAAATTGCCGCCTCTAGTTCTCGTAGCAGCAAGATTTCATCCACCGTGAACAAACGAGATCTCGAAGCGGGCACGTAGGGACTAGTTTTTGCGAAACACACGCCTCGGTATTTTGATAAACAAACATTCAGCCTTTCCACTCTGGTGCAGAAGGAAGACCAGCGAAGCTGTACTAGGGTGGTAATGAAGTAAAGGCCGGCTGCAAGTCGGCAAGCCAGAATAGAAAGGCTCAAAAGGTTGTTGCCATCTATGAACAACGGCGGCAACCAAACAACCGGCAAGCCGGTTGTCTTGTTGCCGCCGTCGCTCATAGATGTCGGTGGCTGTCCAGAGTTATGTGTTATCATTTGTTTGGTGACGGACACGACTCTAGGGAAACTAGCCCTTAACAGCTCCGCTGTAATAGTATACCTCCGCTTGTATTCGCAGCTCCGCTATTTCTCCGCTACGCGTGAGCAGTAGCGGGATGACTCTAGCGCATAGCGTAGCGGGAAAATCAGAACGATATGCTAAACCTTTCTATTGTTGTAATACATATGATACACTGTGAATATTGTAACTGCAGTTAACGCAATTCGTATAAATGCGATCTAAATTCAACGCAGGATTCTGAGAGATCTAAATATGTCAAAATGAACCAAGCACACAAGTTGCCATCACTGCCGTCACCGCCACACTGTAAAAAATAACCGTCAAATTTACGGTGGTATACGCTAATAAAAACTGCGAGTACGCCGTGAAAAGGAATTACCTGAAATGTACCGTAAACGAGCAAAAGAGAGCGAGAGTGAAACGCAAAACTTCAACTCAGGGAGCAAGAAAACAGAAAGAAAAGACGCACATCGCTAATTGGTCACCACGCTTGACCTTCGGAACTCGGAAGCAGTCAGGGGTGCTGCGGCAACTCACAGAGGCTCCTCTCGCCCCTTTCCCTTCTTACTTTGTCCTTCCATTCAATATGCGACGCCGCGCCAGTGGCGCCAGCCGCCAGCCGCCAGCCGCGCCAACGTAAATCGTAACAGCGTTACCTAAAAAAAAAAAAAAAAAAAAAAAACTTAGAGCAAACAATAGAGCAGTGTTGTACACGTTCCTCAAAAAGAGGAACGAAAGCTCGTTCCTCGTTCCTTCTGATTTTTGGAACGCGTTCCCGTTACAAGTTCCATCTGAGAGAAAGGAACTCGTTCCCGTTACAGCCTAAAAAATGGAACGTATCGTTACATTTACGTTACAATTGTATTTTACTGATTACCTTATTTGGTTAGATCGAGCAAAGATTTTTTTTATCTGTTTCGTCAAGTTGGAACTTACGAATTTATATGTCGTGATGGAAAGGCACCAGGAGAAGAAAACAAGCGGAATCAAGGTTTTATTTGTTGATATATTCAAGTTTAAAAAATCTCAGCTTTTAACCATTTTCATGTTTGCGGGGAACAATTCAGACGAGCCAAATGTACTGTTACCCCACATTGCACGAGCGTTCTACAACAAACCTCACACGTTTCAATCTAACAAAGTCCCTTGTTCGAACTTTACAACAGTTTCTCCTCGATGTTGCTGTCCGCAAGACGAACAAGTAAGGAAAGCTTTGGGCTTTTGGAAAGTGAGTCTTGTAAACTACAAGTCCTTCTTCGTGAAGGTTAAATTCGTTGTTTAGTTTGAAGGTGGGGGACAAGGGGAGAAGGAATAAAGGTTAAATGTCGTGTATCTTTTAAGGGACCAATGTTCGGGATACAAGGGTGCGTTCAATGTCTGTTAACCTGTGATTTTGTTGTAACTCTAGGCATCTTTATGGACGTTCAGAAATAGCTTTAGTCGGCCTTAGATTTCTGGTTGTATGAGGATTCGTGGAAGCAAAGAAAGTAGCTGAGCTTGAAACGTCCCTCTTTTTGTGTCTTTTCCTGCGACTATAAGTTTTGCTTTTTGTACCGCAGTCTCGGGCACTCAAACAAGAATCAATGTCCACAAGCTCTCGTGCACCCGACTGTTACCAAGCGAGGACCACACAGAATAAACCCTAAAATAAGTAGCCAAAATGGTAACGAGTTAAAAACAATATGTTTGTAAAGATATAGCTCTTATATTTTTATAATTTCTCTCTTAGAAAAAAAATAAAAATTACCCCACTGAACGAAAAAAAGGAACGCCGTTACTCTTTCCGTTCCAGTAAAAATGTAACGAGTTCCCGTTCCAGTTCCACCGATGTAAATTGAAACGGCGGCGTTCCTTCGTTCCTCTTAAAAGGAACGCGTTCCAGGAACGCCGTTCCTTGGAACGCCGTTCCGTACAACACTGCAATAGAGCAACAATGCGACGGGCGAGAGGCGCGGAGGAAAGAAAGCGCCGTTGGTTGGGAAGAGGTGGAAGAAGCGGACGTTCGGTTCATTTTCCCGCCCGTCTCCGAGCCATTTTGTCCTCGTTCGTTCGTGGCATTCCCGGCTTTTTGCGCACCGGCAAATTTGGAGCGGAAGGCAACTGGATACTCGAGACAGGTATTTCACTATCAATCTGTAGCTTGCTTGGCAAGGATAGTGTAACGGTGGCATAAATACAACACCCTAATAAGATGTTTACTTGCGGAATTTGTAGTTTCTGTTCAAGCACTTATGCTGGTTGCGCAATTTGATGAGCACGCTTTCAGCTCTCGAATTCTTCCGTGTGTGGACGAAGGATGCTATCGCCAGTTTGTTACGTTTGATGCTCTCAGGTGTCATATTTTGAGAAGACATAGGCACTCGAACGCCTAAGGGTAAGTTCGGTTTGCTTCGGGGAGTTTGGAAAGCTTTCAGTGCACTTTGCTAGCATGCTTAGAGGAGTGCCGCACAAGGGAGGCTTTGCTAAAACATCAAAAAGGCCACATCACCGACGGTATTTTGGTTTCGTGTCCGCGCTCCAACTGCCAGAAGGTATTCGGTGTGAAATCATAGTTCACGGCACATTTGAACTGGGCGCATTTACGAGGGACGGGTTTCTTGGGCGACGGCGCATCGTCTCCAGACCCGCTTCAGGTTGAGGACCCTTCGACTCAGTCGACTAGTGCGGATTCTAATGCACGCCCCAGATGATAACTACGACGTGTTAATGTCTCTGTCTGCGGAAGAAAAAAAAAAGAAGGCCATAGAATACAATCATTTTTTTTTTTTACCTGAAGTTGAACGTAGAGCTTCTTATGCCGCTATCAACAGTTCAAAAAAAAAAAATTATGAATTTCAACGTAGGCATCACTTGTACAAACAATGCATGTTCGGCAAACTTGCTGAAAGCCTTCAAAACGTGCTTGGTTCAGTCGAGGCTACCCGAGTTATGCGTGACATTGAGTACAATGTTATGAACCTGAATGCTACCGTCTTCCAGAACAGATGAGGTCTGCATATTTGAGAAAGCACTTTCCTTATGTGGAAACAGTGAGTATGTACATGGGACGTAGTAGTGGCCAAAAGGACCGGTTTGCTCAGCATGTCCTCGTTAAAGGGACACTAAAAGACACCCTAGAAAACAAATCTGTGGGCCAGGCAGTTACCGAGCCTAGGAACGAGTCCCACTTACCCGGTGTTTTGGAGGAAATATGTGATGATGCCTGTCAGTAAGGCCAGTCAGTAACTGACATGAATCAAAATGCACCACCCATCTCCCCATGCATTGTAGTTCATGGTGAGCATTCACTGATCACTTTACAAACCCCAAGTCATCAATATTGCCTATAATTTTATAACGATTTTGAACTACAATTAGAGTTCTGCAATTTACTACATTTTATATCTACACTCACGCCTTTTGTTTTATCCTTACTTTCTTCTCTAGGGGAAAGCATCTACTCAGCCAGCATGTACTCGATCTCCATTGATGGAATGGAATAACTGCGATGGACGAAATTCACATGTTCGACAACGCACTGGCTATATTCAGCGCGTACTACGTTTTCAAGATTGCGTACACAGAAGACATTTGCTCCATCTTGGAGTTTATTCCAAGGTATGAACTCATTTGTGCTTGTTGGCATCATGTGGTGTTTGTTTGTTTGTTTTTGTTCCGTAGTATATTTCATCTGATCTAACATAAATTTCAGCAATGACTCCAGACGTGAGCTCCTTTTTTTAGAATGTCCATTGCTTGCATGAAAACTTGTGCAGCGAGAGTTCTTATCAATGCTAGAGGCATGAAATGGTGAGATAGTGTAGAATGAAAAGCAAGTCTGATTATTTTATTTCATGTTCCCTCTCCTTCGCTTACTCAAATATATTTGGTAGTGTGCGAATACACGCTACCAAACGATATTTTAGCGTGTGGTACTTTTCGTTTAAAATTCAAATATAATTATCTTTTCATAGCATTGCCTCTGTTATAACTTAGGATGCGCTATATACTTTAAGAAATGACTATACCTGCCTCACAACGCCACCAGCGACTAGTTTTCGTTCAAAAAGACTTAAAATGTGTATTCAAGATAACAAGGCTTATATTTTCACTTTTAATTCTTATAAAGCAAAACGATAAATTATTTCCAAGGGCTGCTGTTGCAGCTTTAAATCATGTAGAGATATATTTTCTGAACTTTAACATTTTCGATATCCCGAAGATGTGGAGGTCTTGTTAAAAGTGGTTCGATTGAATATTGTTGTTACATAATAATAGCAGTGCGTCCATTCCAAGATGTGCAAGTTGCTTAACATGAAGACAACTAATTTCAGAGCAATTTATTAGAGCAAAGCGAGAAAAAAAAAAGCAGTGATCTATTTTACAATTCTAAATGCGGTTCCCTATAAAGCTACCTCTATTACAATTGTAAAGTGTTATAATGTATAATGTGTTGCTTTATAAATGACTATAGGCAGCCGGCAATGGCCAGGCGGCGCCACGAGAGTACTGCATTCAGCGCCACAAGCGGAGGCGTCTCTGTTAATGGGGCGGCCAGTCTGCCCGTCGGGTCGTTGCGATCGGCGGCGACCCCGATTTCAGCACTCCCCGTGTGCACCTGCGTCCCTGCGTGCCATGTCCCTGGTTCTTTTATGCGTTTTTTTAAGACCATCGGGAGCCTTGATAGGTCCAAGTCTTGAGAGAATATTCTAGAGTCATCATTTGGACAACAGTTTGAGTTGTCTTCACTACTTGTGGCCGCCCGATCGGTCTGTGCTTCGCTCGTCTCCCAGGAAGTGACACAACACAACGAGAAGGCAGCGAATGGGTTTCTTTATTTTACATCCCGGTTGCCAGTCTTCGAGAGCCGGCAGTCCGGACCCGCCGACCCTAGTTGTCGCCCGTCGTTCAGAGCTCACAGTCGGAGCCCGTGTCCAGGCCTGCGGATCGTCCTTCCCACGCCAGTGCTGCGTAGGCTAGCTGTTCCGGGCTATCACAGCCACAGTTTCGCTGCGCAACCACTCCGGGATCGTCATTGACTAGGCCGGTTCCGCCGCTTCCGGGGTTCGCCATGGGCCAGACAAGCCAGAACGGATCTATCGTTTCGGCCCCAGCCTCGTGCAGCACGCTCTTCCTCTTTCCTCGCCGGCTGGCCCCCGCTCGCGCCTCGCTCGGCCATCCTCTCCTCCCGACGCCCACACACACTAGAATAAAATTTGGGTAATAGACCCCTTTCGAAATTCAAGCGCCCATTGTTAAAAGGTCTGAACCACTGCACAATGGCGGAAAACGCGACACCACAGGGTTTGAAATTCTAACACTGCACAAGCTAGAAATGAAATGCCATTAGTACGGTTTCTAAGGTTCCTACATTGGCGGTGTCTTGTGCGTCCGCCATTGTGAAGGGATTCCACAGCTTCCAACAGAGTGCGCACTTTCGAAAGGGGTCTATTAGAACCAAACTCTGCATGCTACAGAACCGTGCGCACATTGCAAAGCCTGGTGTAAAAAGGCGACAGGCAACAAAGTGTACGTGTAAGAAGGATATTTACGCTTCGCACGAGCTTTTTCTAAAGAAAACCTTTAGCATCCTGCTTTCTGCACGCCGTCACATTTGTTACCAGACTCACCATTAAATTTGGTTGCTGAAACAAACAAAACTTTGTGCTACGAAGATCCACTATTTGAAAACTCACAGGTTTGGAAGGTTTTCGTTGCGACCACGCGTGCCGAACGGCATTAGGAGTGCCGGAACGGGCCGACGGGCCTTTCGCTTGAAGACCTGATGGCCCGATTCTCGACGTCACAACGAAGCAACAATCGGTCCGATTGTTCCTATCGTATTTCCCTCTGTGGCTGTCAAAGCGACTCGTAATACAACTTGTATAAATATGTTATTTTGCCGAGTGGTCTGCAAAACGAGCTCGTCCGACCACTTTCCAAGCCTGCACATGTATTTTCGTTCACATCCCCCCCAACAGTTTCTGTAAAATTCACTTACGTGATGCGTCGCACTGCAGTAATCCACTTTGGTCGCCGTGTCGCTTCCCAAGATCTCGAAGGGAAGCGGTGATGTTTGACGCTTGAGTCCCCTTCGCGACTGTAACCCCAGTCTTTCACGCAGCAGTAGCAACGTTTATTTTTTGGGAGAACTCTAGGAGTAGGCGAGATGTTACAGGAACCCGGTGAGGTCATAGAGACGTGAAGTTGGGACTTACTTTTACGAAAAACGGTTCCAAAAAAGCTCACGCCGATCCGAAATGCAACGTTCACACGTGGTTTCTGGATGCGTCCGCCCGCAGCCCCCGCGACCCGCGCAGGCCTGGCCTTCCCAGTTTCTTTATTTCGCAGCCGCTAGATGGCGCAACGTGTAGCGCCAAACTGCATTGCAGGTTGCCTATATTTGAGAACCGGCAGATACTCCCTTTCGTTCTTTATTGACATTTTACAACTCATCAAAATATGTAATTAGGTGAATGGCTGTTCTGTCCTTAACCTGGTGTGAGATTGGTAAAAAAGTGTCTACGTGAATTTATAAGTTCATATGGGGGAGTTTCATTAACCTACAAGACTGTGTGCTAGGCGACTTCGGCATATTCGAAGGATCAGTGCTTCAAAAGCTTTTGTCACTGGCGAATGTAGGTATTTATTGTCTAATTATTTTTTAACTGGCGTATTATGAGCTGCGGTTGTAAAAAAATTACGTCGTATATCTATTCTTACAGATGTTGGGATCAACCCTGATCGAGGAACCCAAATAAAAAAAACGAGAAAACATACATAAACAAGAAGGTTCTTCAGTTAATTGACGACATGCCGGAATGGAAATGGAAATGCAAATAAACATAACATCATTTTACTTTCCATTCACAAATATTAATGCATCGGGTGCTGCTAGAGCAGCCGACCTCGCCGAAACATACGTTAGGCCCATCTTGGAATATGGTAGTGTCGTGTGGGACCCCTACACAAAAAAAGACATTGACCGCCTGGAAAAGGTACAACGACAAGCGGCGCGTTTTATTCACTCTAACTATCGACAGACGGCATCCCCAACACAAATGCTCAGAGATAGCAATCTAGAACCCTTGCACATGAGGCGAGAAATTGCACGCTTAAAATTGCTTTTCCTAATAATTAACGACAAACTGAATCTAAGCTCAAGCAAATATGTTCTCTCTTCAAGCACAAAGCGATCATGTAGACTAAATCATACAAAAACATGTCAGACATACAAAAGTAGAATAGATGCGTTTAAACAGTCATTTTTTGTTAGAACATTTGAAGCCTGGAATCTATTGCCCAGCGAGATTGTTAATATCGAGACGGTGTCTTCCTTTGAGTACTCCATCGCACAGCTGTTAAACCAATAGGAGCACAAACAGGCCATTTTTAAGAGTGTATACTGCAATGTGTCTCTTTTATTTTCTATACTAGGTGGAATGCCTTTTTCCTTTCAAAGAGTTGTGTCTGCTGGCTTTTTTCCCCTGTAGGCTTGGCGATTTTTGTGTGTTTTTTATTGTAATCGAAATTCTCCCTGTAATGGCCCTCAAGAGAGGGCTGACAGTATTTTCAAATAAATAAATAAATAAATAAGACAAAATTTTCTGTGCATGACTGCTTAGTCACTTTAGATGTGACTGATTAAAGCCAGTTGAACAGTTCAACACAACAGCCCCAAAATATTCGGCTGAGTTTTTTTTTTTGTTTTACGCTGTATAGATTACGCTGTTCAAATGACTATAATGATGTGGTCCAGTACCATAGTTTTCAAAGTATTACGATCGCATACAAATGGACCGTACAATTTACGGTCAAATACCAGGCAGCTGTGCTGCCAAAATTGTACAGTAAAAATAACGGTGCACTGTAAATCTGGTTTACGATAAATTTAAACGGTGACCGTAGAAATCTACTGTCGCCGTTTAAATTGCACCGCAAATATAACGGTGCGCTGTAAATGCGGTTTACCGTGATTTTAAACGGCGACCGTAGATTTCTACGGTCACCGTTGAAATTTATTATAAACCAGATTCACATTGCACCGTTATTTTTACTGTACAATTTTGGCAGCATCAGCTGCCTGGTATTTGACCGTAAATTTTACGGTCCATTTTTTACAGTGCGCCACTAAACATGTTCGCGGCGACAGCGGCGGTTGAACCGCCGCTGCCACCGCGAACACAGAGATGAGTTTTCGTCCCATTTTCGAGCGCCACCAGACGGCGCTGTATGTAGATCGGTAAAATGAAGGAACAGGAGAAATTTCCTCCCCTTCCGTTGGCGATATGGAGGAAAATCATTTGTACTGCATTTTCCTTCCTTTTTCAGAGTGTAAGGCGGCAAAATTTCGGGGTGGGGATGGGAGGGAGGGGGAGAGAGAGGGACCGGCAAATTTTGGAGAGTGACTGTAGGCCAGTATATCATTAAGATTATTCGAAATTCAGAATTATGAAAGGAACATGGACCATTGAAAAAGCCACAGAACGGAAGAGACGCGGACTAGTATACATAGGACTAGACGCCTTCAAAAAGTGAATGGTCGATTTCATATTGATCTATTTCTTTTCTGTTCCTCTGCACGCCTGTAGAAAACGGGAGAGCCGAACGATCCGGACCGTGCTTATTACACACACAAAAAAACATTCCCTGCTCACAATCAAATTTAAACTTCTGCACTTGTCTTCGTTCGACGGCGTCAATGACCGTTGTAAGTTCGAGCTTTTACAAGGTGTCAGGGAAGTGGATATGGGTAATCTACAACACAACTCCACTAGAACTTGGCTGAACAATTTGTGCGCATTTATGTTTCTGATTGTCGTAGGGAGAACGGGGGCCGGCACTTTCAAAGACTGCCTAGGGGGGGGGGGGGAATGATGTCCCCCTGCCTAGTGCCACGCGCGTCGGCGAGCGGCCGCGTGCGTGGCCGAGGGGTTACCGCGCTTGACTCTCGTGCGGAACCCCAGGGTTTGATTCCTGGGAGCCGACGCGTCTTTTATTTATTCTTTCAATTTAGATTTCTGGTAAATTCGAGAACCCTGTTGCTGGTTCGACGTCCTAATGTTCTAAACGCCAAACCTTCTACGCCGATTGCTCCAGACGCCCACCCGTGTACATAAGGGGCTCTGCGTGGCATGCCGCAGTCAATCTAATGGTAGCGCCGGATTCTGCCTCTATGCCGACGTCGATGTCCGCGACGCGTTACTGTTATCTTCTGTTTCCTTTTTTCTTTTTGGGGCACATGTTCGCCCCATTAAACGTTTCAGTTTCTAGAGTTATTCTTCGTTTTGTCACCCAGTCATTTGTGACATTTCGGTGGAGGTGCGGGGTATCATCGGCCGCAGGGTTCTGCGTGGATTATTGTCCACGCAGAACCCTGAGGCTCTGCGTGGACTATCACCGACTAAACGCTGTGACGAAGAAGGACGTCTATCCGCTGCCCGGCATCGACGAAACGTTAGACCGACTGCGCCACTCCCGATATTTTTCGTCGATGGACCTGAAGAGTGGCTACTGGCAGATTGAAGTCGACGAACGCGACCGCGAGAAAACTTCCTTCGTCGCTCCCAACGGACTGTGCGAATTCAAAGTGATGCCATTCGGGCTTTATACAGCACCAGCCACCTTCCAGCGTGTCATGGTGAGTGTGCTGGCCGGTCTGAAATGGCAGAGCTGCCTCGTCTACCTGTACGATTTCGTGGTATTTTCACGGGATTTCGACGAACACCTGAGACGACTTCAAGCCGTGCTTCAAGTCACCAAGACAGCCGGCCTGTCGCTCAAGCCAACAAAGTGTCGGTTCGCCTATGGTGAACTTAAGTTCCTTGGCCACGTCTTGAACAACAAAGGTGTTCTCGCTGACCCCGAAAAGACCCGCGCCGTGGCTGCATTTACGCCACCACATGAAAAGAAGGCCGTGAGACGATTCCTCGGACTTTGTGCCTACTAGATACGGTTTCTTCGGGACTTCACCAAGCAGTCCACACTGCTGACGCACCTTACGAAGGACGACACGGTAAAGTTCGAATAAACAAAAGAACTCCAGAGGTCATTCGATGAGCTCAAACGAAGACTCCACACGCCTTACTTGAATACCAGCTGAACGTTGAACGTTTTCCTCCATTGCTTTTCCTCAACATTCAGCTGGTATTCAAGTAAGCATATCAAACCAACCGGCTCAGCTACAGGCCATCACAACTCTAAACGCCCTCGATTTTCGGCCATTTTGACCAGTTCGCTGAGACAGATCCACACGGACGCCATTAACACCGGACTTGGAACGGTATACTAGTCCAAATGCAAGACGGTGCAGGGCGAGTTATCGCATACGCAAGTCGGACGCTGTCTAAGGCGGAGAATAACTACTCAACGACTGCAAAGGAGCGCCTTGCTGTCGTCTGGGCAATAACAAAGTTCCGCTCATATTTGTAAGGAGGTCCTTTTCGCGTGGTCACAGACTACCATTCGCTCTTCTGGTTCGCGAATCTGAATGACCCCTCCGGACGCCTTGCCCCGTGGAGCCTACGACTGCAGGAGTTCGACATGACCGTGTCGACATGTATCTCAGACTAGATCTTTCAAGCTTGGGATTTTTAATGTACGTGCGCTGCACCCTCGTCCTTGGGGAAACTTGACCGTTTTTCTACGGGTAGAAAAACGGTCAAGTTTCCCCAAGGAAAAACAACGTAGAAAAACAACGTTTGTTTTTCTACGAAAAACAAACGTTGTTTTTCGACATCAACGTTTCTTCGACACTCGTTACGCGAAGTGCACGCTGTAGAGAGGTTTCGTCGCTTGTGTATCCCTGAGGCGCTGCCCACCCGTTCACACCGCTTTGTGGCGAAAGTCTGCGGCGGCTCATTACAAACTTTTTAACCCACTCTGCCCACCCGTACACGCCGCATCGAGGCGAGAGCCTGGTGTGGCTCATTACAGCAAAAAAAAAAAAAAATTAATCTGAGCTGTCTATGAAACATCGCGTGTCAATAAAACAATATATCAATAAAACGTCGTTCGATGAACTGATTGCACTGCCAATGAGAAGCGACTGCCGTAATAATTTGGGGGAAATAAACCTGCCGGTTACCGGGAAAATAGACACTACCCAAGAAGCACCGCGGTTCTTTTTTGCTTTGCAGTCTTCTAAGTTGTATAACAGCTTAGTGGTTACCTCTTCATATATCCCAGATTGATTAGTTCGTACTTGTCAACGAAATATGGTATGTGTAATAAATGTCTTGGAGGTTTGAACACAATTCCTTCTGTCTGCTTACCTGCCTTTTTGCAAACACCTGGGCTAGCACATTTTTCTCAAGGGTTCGCTTCACGTTTTAAATAGGTTTATAAAGTTCAAAACTTCCTAAATATGTTTTAGATATCTAATCTGCTTTTATATACAGACACAAGGTCGGCGTTTTTTATTTATTAGCATCTACAGCGACAATTAATTTTTGTTTTATGTTTCATTTAATTCCGATAAAAAAAAAAAAAAAACTACAGGGAGATATAGCACAATGGGTAAAGAAAAGCAGACGAGGAACTATAGATTGAGCTATAGCAAACCATACAGTGAGCAATATGCGGCTAAAGAGACCATAGGAAAAGCCATAGGCGGCGATAGCACACTGGCTTGAAAGGCCCATAGAGTAAGAATAAAGATATACTTAGCTGTCTAAACAAGAACCTTTTGATGACTGAAGAAACCATAGGAAACACCATAGGCGGCTATAGAAATCTGGCTAAAGATACCCATAGCGTAAGCAATGGAAATCTCTTGCAGACAATACAAAATGCCATAGATGAGGAAAAAAAAACAGAAAATGCCATAGGCAGCTATAGCACGCTAGATGAAGAGTCTTACCGAGGAAGACATAAAAACGTCTATAGCAGACTAACAAAAATGTAGAGCACTGAAGAAACCAGAGGAAAAGCCATAAGTTTCTATAGAACTCTTGCTAAAGAGGAAGACATAGACATCTCTGTAAAAAAACATACAAGGAAATAAAAATGGCTATAGAAGCCAAAAGAAAAGACATAGGTGACTATAGCAAGTTTAAAGAGACTCATAGGGCAAGCAATATCAATGTCTATAGCACTCCATACGAAAACCTATAGATGACAAAAGGAATCATAGGAAAAGCCACAGGCAGCTATAGCACTCTATCTAAAGAAACGTATAGAGAAAGCCGCGAAAACCTATATAGCAGACCGTACAAAAAGCTATAGAGGACTAAAGAAATCATAGTAAACGCGCCATAGGAATCTAGAGCACGCTGGCTAAAAATATCTAGAGAGAAAACCCTAAAAAAAAACCTATAGCACACCATAAAAAAGCTATAGACGGCTAAAGAAACAATAGAAACCACAGGGGGCTATAGCATCCTTTCTAACGAGGCCGGTAAATTAAACCGTAAAAAAGTTTATAGTTATCCATAAACAAAGCTACAGATTGCTGTAGCTAACAAGTGATAGGCCATAGAAAGAGCTAAAGACACAATAGGGGAGAACATAGAAGCTATAGATAGCCATAGAAACGGCTATAGCTAATTGGACCAATTTTCTATAACCGGCCATACAAAGGATATTCTATAGGCGACAATAAACTATATTTGTATAGTGACCGGAACAGGAGGTGTCCGCATATTAAATTGCCAATTTTCTCCGTGGTTTTAATTTCTCCCTCTTTTTAATCCAGGCTCTCTAATGCGACGACGCGAAGACAGCAACCCTCGGGTACACTCGCCTTTTCCGCCAGCACCTGTACAACCAACTACCAGAATCGCGACATCCGGGAACACGACAGACCGGCTTCTTTGTCGTAATTTTCAGGAACTTCGGGGCCACTTTCTCTGCCTGGCTGAGATAGGAGAGTAAAGACGCCGTACGAAACGCGCTCCTGGCATCGTACTCTGTTTCGCGGCCCGCCCAAATACGCCAACGGCGCTTCCAAACCATAAAGAAATTAAACTCCATAGCGTTTAGAAAGCGCTGCGAGTGTGTACCCCTTCATGCGTACCTGTGGAATTGTGTGAAGGCTTTTGTGCGCTGTAACTTTAGAGGTAGTTTCGCAAGCTTGTCACTTCTACAGCGTTTCTTATGAATCACCCGCACAAAAAAGCGCAAGATTGCACCATATTCACTGTGCGATATTCGTCCAGCCGCTTATAACGAACCCAGAAAGACAACGAGCGCCATGACGGTGCACTCTTGACGCTGCTTGATTTGCTCTATCCGACCGTAAAGTATTGGCTGTATTCGGACCTAATGGGAGTACAGCAGCAAATGCTACATGTTTTGTGCCCAAGGGGCGCCGAAAAGCGCCCCTTGGGTACAGTTTGCAAGTTACGCACAACTTAAGGCGGCCAAAGTTGCAGTTACCTCGTTTTGAGAGTAGCGATTTTTTCTTCTGTTATGTTGTACTAAATATTTTTTTTTTCTAGTAAGATTATCTCGTGAATTAGGCTTCAGGGTTTTGCAAGCCAATAATCTGGCGTATCATCATGCAGACTGAAAAACTGCCGAATGAACAGCGGAAAACGGCTAGCTGTATACGCGTTGCTTTCGGCGATATCAAGAAGCCAATGCTTGTTTTCGTGCAGACTGAGACACGGCGGCGTCATTGTTTCCTCGCATAGGCTGCGGCGTCCCCAGACGAGTGCCCAGGCGTACTGGCTGTGCCCATAAGTCTTGCCAACGGGTGTGTGGGTGATTCCCGAACGCAACGGGCAGCATAGCACGTGTTGGTAAAACTAGCAAAAACCGACAGTGCTTGCAAGTTCTACCCGTATGTGCTAGACCCAGCTCCCTCCAGCCAATAGGTCGGCCACCTTCCCATGCACTTCGGGGGCTTCGGAATGGCGGGACATAGAGTTGGACAATGGCGGTCGCAGCAAGTCGAGTTTGCTAACGACCCTTTAATAAAAACACAAAAAGCCGCAGAATATCACCTGCAACCTACATACGTTCAGTCGGCGAAAGGGTAAGAGTGAAGTGGAGGTGTCTCCCACCTCCTTCCACTTTATCTGAGCAAATCCTAGAGTTGAGACGACCTCTTCTCCAGCGTTCGCTCCGGTAAAGTAGAAAGGGTGCAAAAAGCATCCCCTGAACTCTTTACCTGTCATTGACTATACTTATTCTACCTTCGCTTAAAATATTCAATTAATACGTTGTTTTATTTCACAAGAAAGACGGCAGCTTGGACACCAGGAGAACACCGGTGCGACGTTGGTGTTCTTGTTAAAAAACCTAAATTGACAAATGATCGTTTTCAAAAGTTCACGCGAATTCCGATTCATGTATTAGGCACGAGTGCGGGTGTCAGCATTTGGCGTGAAATCGGCTCATCTCATATTAAAAAAGAGTGCTGCGTCAGCGTTTGGCGAGGGTTCAGATTCAATCGCACGCCTCGTGCACATGGATGGATGAATCGATAGATGCTAACGGCTGCACCACTTATAACGGGCAGTAGCTTGTGCCACCTAGCCTAGAAATTAAGAACAAAAAGTATGATATATTTTCTTCGCTAATTTGCTTACCTTCTGCAATTTCGTAACTATCACCACACGCTGTGGTATATCACCAGAATGACAATTAGGGGAACAAAGAAATGGCGACCACCAATGTTGCTTGATGGATTTTGAAAAGGGTTTATTGATTAGTTGCAATGCGTGGCGATAAAACGAAGTCTGGTATTTTTTCTGCCTTCTTTTTACGGTGACTGCAGCTGAATAATATTCGACATCAGTCCATCGAGTGTGATTTAAAAAAGCGGTACACTTGATGCTTGTATGTAGAAGAACACGAAGCGAAGATTTCATTTGCTGGCTTTTCGGGTATTTCCGAACACATTTTTTTATTGTTTTGCAGTAATCGAAGAACCCACTTGGACAAAGATGTTCTCAGTCTGTGTGCCACAAAGGCTGATTGAATAGAACGATTACCGTCCTAATTCAGGTGTTTAAGAAAGTGACTGACCCCAGTCATTGTGTTTACAACCCTGTGTGCTTACGTAGCTTAGTTTAGCAGAAGAAGAAAGAAAGGAAGTCTCAATGAGTCTTTATTTCATGCATTCCGTTTTTATGAGAACTTGTTTTGGCCCACGATACGAAGCAGCTTGTTTTTTTTAGTTGAAAACATAAATTCACGTTAACCCTTTCGCTTCGTCATGCAAAACTGATGCCGGATTCATGAAGAATGTCTTATTTTGAGACACTTTTTCTGAGAAGTTTGTGACTCACGAAGTTTAGAGATGTGCCCGAATCGGTATACTTGAGGGGGTTCTTAAGAACAGAAGACTCACGAAGAAGAGAAGAATTGCGAGTCAAGAAAAATAACCTTTCAGTGCCTCTTACTCAACGAGAGCTGCAAGATGACGGCAGAATAAGCATTGCCTGCATGACGTGCAATTCTCTAAGGAGGCAAAGCGGAATTCGAACTGCTGACGCAGCCCTTCTTGGCAACGCGTCAGCTGTCTTTTTTTTATTAATCTTAAAAACGTTTGTAAAATAAATTGAACCCCTATCGTATAATTTCGTCTTAACTCACAATAAAATATTAACATTTTGTTTATTGTATACCTGCAAGATCGTAACGGTCACTCAAATTCTAGGTAGGAACGTTTTGTCGTAAAAAAAGATTTGTGAATCCGACCACTAATATTTGGTCATGCCGATAATGCGAAAGATAATGCGAGGCAACGGGCGTCCACCAACACTGATACGACTAACAAAAGCAATGCCTCAGAAACGCCCCTTCACGAGGTGGTAAATTGGAGGGAAGCGGACCCCCGACGCGTCAGTAGAAAGATATAGCACCAGCGAGCATCATGTCCGACGGAAGGGTCCCCGAAGTGCCGCAGACCACCGAGCAGGAATCGGAAACTGCGCAAGTGGCGTCTCCAGCAAGCGCTTCGACGGCACCGTCGGAGACACAATCGGCGTCCACGGAGCAGCAGTCCCCAGAGTCATCAACAGCGGCTCCTGCGACCGAGGCACCACCGGTCGCTCTCCCAGAAATTGAGCCATCGACTAGCATCGGCACCGAGGGGGGAGTCTTCAGGGTCCCGGAGGTTCCGCCGGTCAAGGAACCTGCCGCCTCGGATCCGATGACTCCCGACGACGATTTGGACGATGAGACCTACGTCCCTTCGGAGGCGTCCTCGTCCACCCTCACCAGTCCCGGAGACATGGACACGATGCCCACGCTCGAGCGAGAGCAGTTTGCGGCGCGGGATGAGGACGTGCGTCGACGGCAAGTAGCGGGACTCCCCACCCTCTTCCTGCGTCCGAATGCTCCGGAATCGAGCCCAGACACATCGTCTAGTGGGTGCTCTTCCCTCGAGGGCGCGGCGGGCTCGTCCGGTGCGACGTCCGCCAGAACCACTCCGATGGACGACTTTCCGCCGACGCCCGGTTCCCCGTCCATGTCGAGCTCAATGCCTTCCCCGTCGGTGCCTCTGGTCGACCCCGTGCCTGTAACTTCCGAGCTGCACGATTTCGGGGCAGCCGAATCCGCCAAACGACGCCGTGCGGCATTCGCCAGGGCTCCGGAAGCAGCAGTCGTGGCCGAAACCAAAGACCTCGGTCTTTCGGCGGACGTACCATCGCCAGACACGGTACCAGTGGCTTCCGATACTCTCGAGTCCAAACGCTGTTCCGTTGATCCCTCCAAGCTCTTCTTGGACCTTCATAAGTTCGAACCTCGAAAGGACCCTCCGCCAGTGGACGTAGAGTTCTCTCCAATGGAAGAAGGTAACGATTCCGAGAGTGAACAGGCGGCCTCCGACAGTGTCGCTTGTGAAGAGCCTCTGGAGCAGGGCTCTCACGAGTCTGATGAGAAAGATGACAAGACTACAAGTAACCTCAAGGAGGACTGATGACAGCCGTTCTAGTGTGCACCTTTTCACTAGCATACGTGAATGCCGCTCTGCTATGAATACTTGTTGAACGCTCTTCCTTTTCGCTTCCACCTCTTACCCTGCCGGCGCACCCGTGACGTATTGCTTTTGTAAGTGTTCTGTCCGTTAATAAATTGTTATTTCCAAGCAACGCTTCTGCTCATTTTGTTCTTTTGTAAAATTTTTAATGGCGTACTACACCTTGCTATTACGTACACTGGTACGTCGTCAGTAGTCTGCATATTTCTCAGACGGTTCCAAATGTCCTCCAAAAGCATGGTTTGTCTATTATCAGTGTTTACTACTTCAGGCTCTGAGGCGGAATTAGCTTTTAGCCGGCCAAGACCTTCATTATAATTCCCTTCTTCTGCACCGCGGTAGTCGTAAACATAGGAAACGTTTGTACAGTCTGCTGTGCTGTTGGTTATAACAAGGTGGTCAAAACGATTACTCGGCCAAAAAATGAAAACAAGGTTACTGCAGAATATAAACCGGGGATTTCGAGACTGCCGGCACTCTCGATGTAAGTTCACATTGCCATTTTTGTTCTGTCAAACTGCCTACGATGCTTTGTTCTTTTGTTTTGTTTTTTGCTATTTTCTTTAGTGTTTGATGACGAGTGCATTGTTTTTCTTATCGTTGATATGATAGAGTGACCCACAGTAAAAGGCGGTGTTTACATTGGGCTACATTATTCCGCTGCATGTAGAACATTTTGTGATAAAAACTCAGCACGAAGCGTCAGAAGAAAACGCTCTTCTGTTATCGCCTCAGAAAACATGGCATGACACTCCAGCCATGGCAAGCAGGTGATGGACACAATAATATCTGGCGTAAACTTTTTTTTTTTCTTACGAAAAAGTAACAGCACCCGTTTTAGAATGCGACCTGCAATGTACAAACCAGGTAGCGCTACCACTTACCCGAATGTGCAAAAATAACCAAGTGCGCACCATAGAGGGGTCCCGTTTTGTTCGCGCTGTGAGCACATGATCATCTTTCCGATCACCACCGCCAGTAGATCAACTTCCGAAATGTTTCGCCTCTTGTCTAGCCACGCAAGGCAGCTAAAGTCTGCCTGTTTGCATTCATGCCCCTATTTTTGTTCCTTTCAAAGAGCACAGGACGAACACTCTCGTGCGTAACGGGGATTGCATAACCTAGAACTGTTGGATTCATATGCGATGCGAAAAATAAACTGGATAGGTCTTGAATACAACGTGGATCAGCAATTGGAACTGTTCCAATTTCTACGTGCTGTAGACTCGTTCTAGGAAGACTTAAAAACTTCGTCTATGGTGGGCTAGAACAGCACCATCGGTACTCGGCGTCAACTTCTTCGTGCTACATTGTCAAGGCTAGCCGAGCGTACGGAGTGCTCCAACTTTGTCAAAGCTATTCTCGGCGACGACCTTTTTGTACTCGGCTTTCGTAGCCTCCACAGTACTTCGACTCTGCCAAAGCTATACTTCGTTTCAACTGAAGTCCAGACGCGGCCGACGCTCACGAGGTCATGAAACCAATCAAGCAGCTTCAAAAGCGCAAGTCACTGCGCCTTTTGTGTTTGTGATTGGTTCAGCGATAATATGACATATATATAAACACGACTAACACCATGATGGCGTGCTTTTGACGTTCTCCGATGGATCCCCTCAGCTCTTAGTGGCGGCTGCGTCTGGACTTAAGGTGAAACGAAGTATACACCTTTTCATTTTAGTAGTTGCCTCACCGGCGGATAGAGGGCGCTGACGCACTTGGCGCCATTAGGTTGCTTCAATTGGGTTGGTTTCGGTTTCAACGTGAACGCGGCTATGTTGCTGTTTCACGTTGTTTTGGTTAATTTTGTGATACGATTATTTTCCTTGTAGCACACAACCAATGAAACAGTGGTATTGAGCCGTTTTGAGAACTACGAGGAGTATTTTATCCTAAAGTGCGGGCTTTTGTTTTTACAAACTCCTTCGATGTATCAAATTATGATCGGCTGCGAAACGCCTGACTGATGTACAAAGAAGATTACCACCATCTACGGCCGTACCCGATGACACAAGCTTCCAGAAAAACAAACTAATGAAGAGACTAACACGTGAATGTAAAAAATCATATCGACAGCTTGATTAGCAATGTGCTGAATCGGCCAAAACAGATAAACTGGCAAGTTTTTTACTCACTGCTTGGTTTGCGTGGGCACCGAACCTTTAGTGAACATAGCAGACTGAAAACGTATCGTGTAATGACGCAGATAATTTATATAAACAAGTAGTACCGTCTTGGCCTCTTTTTTTTTTCTAGTCCAGTACTCGAGCATGCTTTGACAGGCCGAGTAGGAAATTTCTTAAATTATCCACCCTTCTAAAGTACCCATAAGCAGCATTTTGCGATATTGGCCATAGGAAATAAATTATTTTTATATGAATATTTCCTTACTCAACATATGATATAGGCGAAAGGCTCGTCAAATTAGATCTGGCATTTGTCTTCCGCAATATGGGCCAGATAAAATTAAAGGGCGCGGGAGGAGAAATACCTCGGAAAGTTTGGCTCAATTCTTGCGATAGGCACCACTTCACGAACCTGTGTGAAGAAATATTTATTTGTTTGAACAGATTCGCTTTATAAAGTTCGGCGTCGCCTGACACCAAAAGTAAACCTCTATTCGCATCGACAATCCTGGACTGAAGTGATTGTTATGCAGACGGCTCTTTTTTTTTGTTTGTCGTCAAATATTGCGGACTTGAGATACTGGCAAAAGATAAAACAGAGTACGAAAAAAAAAGCGTCGTCATTATTGCGCATGCGCTGAACTCAAACCGCGTTTTGGATTTGCAAATAGAAACGATGTTATTTCTGTATGCACACTATTCTAAAACTCGCTACTGTTAACTGTTTGTGGAAGTTTTTTGCGCTGAAAGTTCCAACCTTTGTGTTAAAATAAATTAAATGGATGGAACTGGGTATCTAAATATAATCAATAAATCACTTAAAAGACTGTCGAAATTGGAGCGAGCACGGCAAACGATTTCTTAAACTCTATAAGTAAACCGACCAACCGAATGTTTACGTAAAACAAAAAAAAAACGATAGAGAACTTTATGCACATGTCGGCGTGATTTTATGAACAAACAAATCACCTGATGTTGACGTACAGTACCATTACCACTAGCCTCAGATAAAATACATGTTAAACGTTCGTTGTCTATCTCCTCCGCGAGTTGCCTCATATAATCAAAAGAAACTGTTCTCGAAATATTATGAATACAAAGAACGATACTTTCAGGAAATACAGATAGTCTCCTTGCGCTGATTATTGTCGACGCCTTCCGATCCTAAATGAGCGATATAAATATACGCGCTTCTTACTGGGAATGTTCCGCCACTATTAGTAAACAAACCTCAGTTCTCATGAGGAAAGTTTGAACCCTCGTGATGTCTTAGTCGTCGAGTTGACGTACCGAACTACAGTCTCCGAAGTAAGGCAGGAAAGCGCGGTGAAACGCGACGAAAAACACGAATACAACGCATCTGCCGAGGCGCGGAGGGGAGAGCAGAGCAGCAAGTTCAAGCAACCTAATGGCTGCCACGTCACGAGATTCCAAGATGGCTGCACCCATGCGGAGGAGGATGAAAAGGTCTATAGTTGCGCGGGAGCGTGAGAATAAAAGGGTAAATAAAGACAAGCGCATCTACAGCAGGGCGGGGCTGCAGTGCTGTGGACATTACGCTCACCTTGGCAATGCAGCATGAAATAGTTGACGCAGAGTATAGAGTAATCAAAGCCCGCGTGCGCTAATAATCCGACGCCGTGAAAAGACGACCGGGTGCAGACACAGATTAGACACAAACACTGCCATGTCAGCATTCGGTTGGTCATCCAGGGGCTCTGATCTGGACATGTGACGAAGAAGTCGGCTAGAAAATCGCGCACCGTGACTGGCGGCGCCAAGGTCAAGCGCGGCATCGGCCAATCACGGCCGCCGAATTCGTCAGCAACCTTTTCGCCAAGTGTTCAGATTGAAGTCCCTATCTGTCTATGCTGAAAAAAAGCGGTGGAGAAACTGCATCGTGACGTCGCCGGTGGGAGGAGCCTAATCTTCATCGCCAACGAACTACATCGGAAGGGAACTGCACCGTGACGTGGTCGGTGACGTCGCCGAACTGTGGCGATTCAGTTGGAACTACATCGTTTTTTTTTTTTTTTTCTTCCTACAGAGAATTTCGGAGAATCGCGAAACTCGGCAGTGAGGGGTTCTAGAAAGCAATACTCTTAAGTATCCGAAACGTATAGCGCAGAGCAATTTAATTAAACTATTTTTTATTGAAATTTGTCGCATGAAATATTTAGTTTACTTAAGTTACACAAAAACTATTAGCATTAGCTGCAGCCCTTTACGTAATGGGCAGACACGCGGTCATGGCCGACAACACGAAGAAGCGCAAGTAAAGTCCTCGCGTGTCGGTCCACCAGATTAGCCTTCTGATCGACTTTGTGATAGAAAATCAAGTTTTAGTGAGGGCCGCCACAGACAGTCCTCTGACCAAGCCTGAGCGGGACGAGTTGTGGGACAAAACTGTGGACGAGCTGAACACCCAAGGCCCGTCCATCCAAACGCGAGCAGAATGGAGGGGCCACTAGAATACTCGTGTGTGCCACGCCCGCGCACGGGATTTGGATATAGCGTTTTCTGCTCGGCCGTGTATCCCAACTGCGTGGTGCACGTTAGAAACCCCAGGCTAGCAGTTGTACTGCTCTCACTAAATTGCTTATCTACAGTGGTAACAACGACGCCATGTTCAGGCAGACTAACCTCCTCCGGTATAAACAACTAATGACAAATTTGACTTTTTGACTTTGATTGACTGCGTTAGTGCAACATCTCTCGTGCTGCACGAGAAAAAGAAAATGTTCCTTCGGGGGATAAATATTCGGTGAAGTAGGAAGCAAAAAAACAAACAAACAAAAGAGAATATTTTCCTCAAGTGGGGTTCGTAGTTGAAGAGGAAGAAAAAGAACATCAGTTGTTAGTCCCACGGTGTGTATAGTCTTTGCCTTATATTTATGTTTATTCTAGTTCAGCTGGCCTTACCTAAAGTAGTTGCTTTAAAATAAAGTATATATATATATATCTCTCTCTCTACCAAAGCTATGAAACAACCAGATAAACTTAAGCCTGCTACCGTTGGTCGGCTTTTCGCTCAGCCAAATCACTTATATGGGGTGCACTCAAATGAAAACACAATCGTGTTGAATCGTGTGAGAGTATTTAGAATATTTATCTATCACGCCGCTGAACTACCATCGCTCGAAGAACTTTCTTTTTGTAAGCACCTTCCCTAGCTTCTTGAGTTTGCTGGAAACACAGCCAATTCGATCCGAGGCAATCGATGATAGCATTGGTGACATCAACAAGTACGCGACTCACAGAGCACCGGTGAACACCAATGTTTTCGTCGCTCCCGACGGTTCCCTGGAAGCCGCCAGCGGCGTAGAAGCGTACAGCTGCGAGGAGTTGTTGTTCGACCGTCAGCACGCGGGGCCCTTCGCGACGCCGCTGGAGCTTTTCGCGAAGCTGGTCGCACAGCCAGCGAGTCACTCCTTTGGTCAGCCGGTATTCGCCCACAAACATCACATCGCTCGTCCCGAGAGCATCCCGGTGATCTCTAAAAACTCTATCCGCTGGCGATCCCAACAGTAGAGTTGCATATGTTGGGGTCACCATCTTTTACGATGCAGAACGATCTCCGGCTTCGTCTCGACCACTCAGTTAACTGCATCGTCAAAGTGCATCGTGACGACATTTTGACGTCTCGGCCAACTGCAAAATTTCACGAGCATAGCTCGAACTGCATAGAGAAAAACTACATTTTAACGCCGTGTCACGTAACCCGAGAGAATACCCAATCAGTGCCCAATGCAGTTTTCTACATCATTTAGTTTGAGTTTCAGCATAGATAGACAGGTCTGCCATTGCGTCCGAATACGCTCTGCGCCAGGCTCGGACCAAAATGCGCATTCAAATTCTAGACTTCCGTGAGAGCAGACACAACCAACAATATAAATATAAATGAGCGCCTTAGTAAATTATTGAGCGCGTGCATCTATTTGACACTACAATATTTGATATTACCCTGCGAAAAAAATACACGCAGATTTTACATTAGTCGCGACAGGGTGCAGGATGCGTAGTTCCGAAAGTCCAGTTTCCCTCTCAAACTCAGATAATAAAGGAAAGGGGCTTAGCGTGAAGGGAGCGTCCGTTCCAAACATTAGGGAGTTTTCGTAGATCGTGTTCGCCGTCCCGCAGCGCTCTCCGCAACCCGCTACGATACCCGGAAGTCTACAGCCAAGGCCATCGGCGCGCAGGCGCAGTACCGGCTTCTTCGTTGCGGAGGGCCTAGCGGAGGGGGAAACACGGTCTACGAAAACTCCCTAATTAGCCACCAGGTAGTTTCAGAATACCGTTTCTTGCGCCCGTTCCGCTCGAAGGAAAGCGTAGACACAATTGAGCATGAGCGGCCCACTCTGGGATTCAGAGTATTGGTTCGAGTGAACGGACTCTGCTTTCCACCTCGTTGAGCGGATTGCAGAGTGCGTTGCCCACAACTAGAATTTTACTAGATGAACACTGAACGAAATCGCTGAAGTCAGCAAAGCCTCTAAACTCGTCAAACACAAAGTTGGAGCCGAAGTTGATGCGGAGCGAACCGTTTGGCCTATCCCGACGATGACTTCGCGCTTTTTTCGCCGACGTCCAATAGGCGCGCTCCTCGAACTTTCGACTCCAACTTCGTGTTTGACGAGTTTAGGGTCCCAAGAGTGTCTGCTGTTGCTAACTTCAGGGCCTGTGTTTGCGTGCCCATCAATTCAGGACTCGCTTTGCTGTTATTGCAACTGTCACTATAGACATTTGCATCGCTTGTCACTTGGGCGAAAAATGTGGCGTCCGATATTTGACACACCCCAAAGCAGATCAACAGCGCATGCTCATAAGGCGTTTCACAGCCCAGCAGACAAAGATGGTGGCGCACAGAAGGCGATTTTTTAAATGTCTCTAGCAGACGGCGGTGTGGCGAGATTAGGTCAGCCAATCGACTCTTTCGCCATGCTTTCAGTGGGCGGAAAGTTTGAAATAAAGACAACACGCAGATGAGTGGTTTTTTCTAGCGCCTAATATTTTTACGAGACTTTCACGAAAAGCGATTGGTAGATGTTATATTAGATGATATATCATTTACTATCACTCGGATATAAAAACTTCAGTATTTTAAGTAAAACTACTGAAACAAATAGTAAACTCGTGAATGTATGTTGAATACATTTTGAGTTTCGAAAAGATGTAATATTGAGGAATCATTTATTGTACTACTAAAAAAGCGATTAAAATCGTTTAGGTAATTATCACATATTTATATACGTAGCGAAGTTACCACACATCTCTTGACTATCTCCTTTTATCGCTGATCAACAGCAAAAAAAAAAAACGAATACAGAGTTTACAAATGCCGCCTGAGTATGTGCCTTGAATGACTCTCAGGATAGCTTAGTGGTTTTTCTAGTCGTATACCAGACACTTCAAAATAATGTAAAATTATATTTCTATTAATGCTAAAGCATTAACTGTCACATGAAGCGAGCTGACGTCATCAGTTTGAAGCGCGAAAACTGCACCTAGTTTCCCCGATTCCAAAGGAACGAAGTAAAGCTGATGGATATCGCCATTGGTTCCATTGGCTGGCGCGCGTCGGTGGGGCTCCCATTTGCCGCTGCGGTAGTTAGTTTCCACGACCGCTCACCCCATGGCGCTGCGTGTCCATCAGCCCAAGGTCAGCGTGCCCAGGGGAGCACGCGCGCTGACACTGAGTCGGGCGGAGTTCCTGGAGTGGAACGGTCCAGCTCTCCCAGGAATAGGGGATGGAAGGTGGGATGTGAGATCGGGTAAGAATGTGGGGGGAAGAGAGGGCTCTAGGACATTCCCAGTAAGTGTAAAAGGCGTTGGGGTATCGCCGCATACCTGACACACCGGTTTGCCCTACATGCTTTCAATGTGGTGCTGTATGGCGTCGTTGGGTAGCGTAAGTGTCTGTGCCTGACGAATTAGGGCTGCGTCCTCTCTAGTGTGTGTGTGGGATGGCGATGGAAGAAGAAGCCTGTTAACTTTGGCTTCTTTGAGCCGGGCGCGGCGTTGTTTCCGGTGTTCGGCTCTGGCCTCTCTGGGACAGTAGGTCTCTGGCCACCTAGTGGGGTTGCTCGGTGTTAAATGGTCGCGAGCTAGGGCATGAGCTCGTTCATTGCCCTCTATCCTCTGGTGACCCGGGATCCACTCGAGGAGGACCTGAAGCGTAGGATGTTTGTGCATGTATTTAGTGAGTGTTGTGCGAGTGTGATCTGGGAGTATATTTTGTGTGAAAGCTCTTAGCGCTCCCTGACAATCTGTGCGTATTGTGATTGTGTCAGTGTTGTGTGTATGTAGGCAAACGGCTTCTGTAATGGCCTGAATCTCGGCGGCGATAGGAGAAGGTACTGCTGCGTGGCTGCGGATAGTCTCGTTCCTCGGTGCCACAACAGCTGTGGTGGTCTTCTCTGGAGTATGTGCGGCGTCCACATAGTAGGTGTCGTTGTCAGGCGTGGCTAGATGGTTAGCACGTGCTTGTCGTCTGCCTGGGTGACTGTCAGCATTCATATTCTTGGGAACAGGTAAAACCTTTATGTTAGGAATAGAATCCCAGGGCGGGGGTGCTGGGGACGTCTGGTAGATGTTTAATGTCATATTCCAGATCTCGTAGAATGACCCGGCCTTTAGTAGACGTTGTTAATCGATGGTGGTGAGCTTCGTTATGGGTGTTAGTCTTTTTTTTCTAGCGTGTTATGCATCGCAGCTGCTTGTTTATCTGTGTTTTGGCTTACGGTGGGACTCCGAGCTCTACTCGCTGGCATCAACGCACCATGGCTTCGAGTTTCTTCTGCTGCGTTTTGTTGAGGCGAATGAAGGGGTATGCGTACATGATTCTCGAGTGAATGGTTGCGTCCATGATTTTGCCGATTTCGTGTTCTTTAAGGCCCGACTTGCGCTTAGTAATTCTGTTTATCATGTGTACGATCTGGTGTACCTGCTGCGTAGTGCGCTTTATCCATTCTGTACTGCCTCCATCTTGTTGCCAATAAAAACCTAGAATTTTTATTACACGTCTCCGTGGGATGTGAAGGCCGTCAAGATATAGCTTGATGAGGTTTCTGGTAGATTCAGCCATCTTGTGGTAGGAGTTGAGGACTACAACGCATTCGGATTTCTCCGGGGAGCAATGTAGGCCAATACTTCGTGCATGTGCTGAAATGATGTCGAGGCCTTCTTGCACGGTCGATTCTTGCTCTCCGGCGTTTCCTTTGGTACACCAGAGAGTGATGTCGTCCGCGTAGATGGCATGGTGAAGGTTTGAGACCTGATTGAGCTTGTGAGGAAGGTTCTTCATGGCGAGATTAAAGAGCGTCGGCGAGAGTACCGCTCCCTGGGGTGTCCCGCGATGTACTGGAAACGCATCGGATGGTTGGTTGTTCGGCCCCAGAATGCGGATAGTTCTGTCAGTGAGAAAATTCTTGATGTAATGAAGCATTCGTGATCCGGGGTTAGTCTCTGCCAAATTTTGTAAGATGGCGTTGTAAAGGACGTTGTCGAAGGCCTTTTGATATCTACCCCTACTATGGTCCGGAGTTGTACTGCGCTGGGTGTAGCATAGACGTCTTTGTGTATCATCAGGGCCACGTCCTGGGTACTGACGTGTTTGTGAAAGCCTATGATAGTGTGAGCCAGCTGATCCGTGTTCTCGAGATGCCATTCTACTCTTGTGAGGGCCATTTTTTCCAAGAGTTTGCCTACGCATGACGTCATGTAGATGGGGCGTAAGTTCCCTGGGTTGTTGAGCGTTTTTCCCGGCTTGGGTAACATGGTTACATGCGCTTCCTTCCACGCAAGCGGTATTTGGCCAGTCTCCCATACTCGGTTGATGATCTTTAGAAGTTCTGTTTGGTGGTTGTCCGGTAGATTGCGTAGGATGCCATATGTGATTTTGTCAGGTCCCGGGGCAGTGTTGCGCCGTAGCAGCTGTAGGGCCATTTGAAGTTCCGCTGGGGTAAATGAAGAGTTTATGCCCGTGTCCTCTGAAGTATGCGCAGCTGGAATGTAGATGGGCTACGGGTCGAAAGCTGGATAGAAAGTGTCCCGGATCTCCTTGATCAAATCTTTCATCGTACAGCCTGTTTGTAGCTGGTAGCGTTGCAGGGCGTGTCGTGGCTTCGGTTGGCCAAGCAATGCTCGAAACATGTGCCACACCCTTGCCGTGTGCAGTTGCCCGTTCATTTCGTCACATAATTGGTTCCAATATTGCATTGATAAGTGCTCTGCGTATTGTAGACTTTTTTGTGTAATCTCGTACATTCTTTGCTGAATGTTTTGGTTATGCTTGTTCTTTTTCCAACGTTGGATTAAGCATCGTCGTTTAGTACAAAGGGCTAGAAGATAGTTGTCGACATGGGGGTGGTCTTCAGTTTTGCTTATCGTCTTTGTATGCTTCTGGATAGTATTGTGGATGAGTCGCGTCCATTCCTCGGGTCGTCGACGGGATCATTGCAGTCCTCAAGTTCCCTGCGGGCTTTGGGCCAGTTCACGATTTTTGTCCGGTTGTAGTTGGCAATCGGAGCTCCGCGTTTCTTACGCAGTTGGATTTGGGTTTCCAGGATATAATGGTCACTTCCCAGAGAATCTTGGGTGTTTTCCCATGTCGCCGGGAGATGGCTCCTAATCCACGTGAGATCGGGTATTGTATCTTGTTCTTGTGCCGTGCCGATTCTTGTAGCTTGGGTAGTATCGTTCAGCAACGTGAAGTGCTGATTGCTTGTGAGGTTGTCTAATTTGCGGCCTAGTGAAGTTGTTTGAGTATATCCCCATGCGACGTGGTGGCTGTTAAAGTCCCCCAACAGAAATGTGGAACGCTGCCTGATGGGCCTGGCTTGTATAGATCTGAGCTGTGCCACGGTGAAGTCCTGTTGATTTGGAATCCAGTTACAGTTGACAATATCGAGCGTGTGTTGACCGATGTCTGACCGCGTAGCAACGTGCTCCGCGGTGTGGGTATTGATGTGGGCCGTCTCTATTTAAATGGTTGGAATGGAGTTTTTCACGTATGTAGTTGTCATGGTTGGGATGTTGGGTACAATTGTGCCTCTTTGCTTTTGATGGATACTTGGTTCCACAAAGTGGTTGTAGCCAAGTATTGGGAAAATTCCCCTAGTTTCCTGGAGTACGATGATATCGGGCTCAGTCGCCGTGAGAATCATGTGTTGCAGCAAGTGCTCCTTCTTTCAACGCAAGCCTCTGCAGTTCCATTGCCAGATTATGAGTGTCTGTGGTATTGTTGTGTGCTGAGGTGGTGTCGCTTGTGTCGGGTTAGTTGTCATTCTGGTGTTCTACGGGCTGTATCGCGGGGCGTTTGTGTGGTTGCGCCTTCTCTTCTAGGTCCTGTATACGACTTTGAAGTGCCTCAAATTGTTGTGTGTAAGGGGCAAGTGTTGTGCTTATGACGTGTGTAAGCTACTCCCTGATTATGCGTTCAAGAGTCTGCTCTACTGCTTGCTGGATTATCTGTTTGAGGTGGGCGGTGAAAGTTTCAGAGAAGAGAAGAGAATTAGGTGGGTGGAAGGGAGTGGGTATTGGGTTGAGAGGTGGGAGAGCCGGACCACTCACAGGATCTGTCGCTCTTGACTGCGACGAATGGGTTTCGATGACCGGCAGGGGTGGCCATTCCTTCCGCAAAGCTTCAAATATTGGGGTCTCCGTTACTGATTCTTGAGAGTTGTTGCGGGTACGCCGGAATGATGCCGACGTCACCTGGGCAGCTGGTTTTTACCATGATCGATTCATGGCTTCGGCGAACGTAACATTAGGTTTTAAAAGTGGTGGTATCTTCTTGGAGGGATGCCTGTCTTGCATGCCGCTGGTCCTGCTCTGACTGCGATTGCGACTGAAGCTCCGACTCCTGCTTCTGCTTCGACGGTGAGATGCCAGCAGTGCGTAGCGATTGTTTGTGGGCAGGTCCGGCCAGTCTGTCAATGAGTCACGCTGGGGGGGGGGGGGGGGGTGGCCGGGGTGGCTGTAGTCGGCGTGGTTCAGCTTTCGCCCGCGTTATTGTTAATTTCTGTTCTGCGAGGGCACTGAGGGTCTGTGGCAGCATGTTCACCCTTACAGTTTATGCACTTGGTGTCACACTCGTGGGGGGTCTCGGACGGGATCTGGGAGGGCGGAAACTTTTGGCCGCAGTTGGCACAGCACACATATTCAGTTCGGTTTGGGCACACATCTGAGCGATGTTGCAGGCTGAAGCAGTAAAGGCATAGCTTGTTCAGGGGTTTCGGAGGGTAAAGCTTGTAGACGACAGAGGAAAAGATGGCGTACCTCGGAATGGTAGGGCCTTCAACTGTGAGGAGAAGAGTGTACGTCGTGCCAAGCCGCCGGAAGTTGATGATCCGTCGGCCCTGGATGTAGAGTTCCTCTTTGATGGTAGCATCGGTGACGTCCAGAGGAATGCCGTGGATGACTGCCCGGGCGTTGTTGGGGTCGTTAGCTACGTATGTTGATAGCGGATGAAGTTTATCTTGAATTGCAATGTGCTGGAGAGCCATGATCTTTTCCGCAGCGGTGGGGCGGTAGGTGTCAATGGCTATCAAGTTTTGCGGGGCCCGAAGCTTTATGTAAGTGTCCAGCCGTTCTTGTTGGGTGAGTTGGGCAGTCGTACGTATCTGATTACTAATCACAATGAGTGGGATAGTAGAAAGGTTGAAATTGTCGGTGGTTTTCATTATGATAGTCATTGCGGTGGTTTGTCGAGGCGCCAATGCAACTGTTTTCTGCGAAGTCGTGCCTTCGGTGGTTTCCATGCTTTGAGGTGACGAGGCAATGGCAGCTGGATCGGTGACAGACATAGCGGTGGCGATAACGGCGCTGATGGTATGCGGTGCGGTGCGAGCTTTTATCGCAGCTGTAGGAGAGTCGGCGCTGGCTGCCGTATTCTTCGCGAGGCTTACGGCGGTGGCACCGGCTGCAAGGGGCTTACGGTACCTTTTACGGTTTTCCGAGGTCCGGAGCCTTGAAGAAATGGATTCCTGGGTTGCCCAAGACGGTGTTTGACCCTGTTATCTATTTGGAGTTAATCCTAGGATCAGGACCGGGAATTTACGAAGTTTTTCCAGGGGCATAAGAATCAGCGTTCTTCAGCTGGGGCACTTCGTCTTCCTCCGTGCGGACGAGAGGCTTGCATGCTTTCGCATTCAAAACTCATAAGAAGTGCTTAGGTGTACCTCGAGCTTTTGTACTTATAGGTCATTGATATTTTACAAACAAAATATGCCGCAAGTATACTTTAGTACTTCAATTTACTTTATCGGTAATTCAGACTCTATATAACTCAAGTACATGTACTAGTTTAGTATTTGCCAGTGTGATTTTATTACAGTCTACATGTATAATATTTGCTAATTTAAAGCCTACTCTCAGTAGCCTGTCCAACTAAAATATATTTATTGCGTACTAATTCTACTTGCATACCAAGGGCTTACGGAATTCACACATGTGAAAAATAACTGCCGCCTCCTGGTAGAAAATGCGGCTGGAAGATTTCCATTATGAAACAATGTCCGCATTAGAGGGAAAAAGGAAATAAAAAATAAGGTAAATTGGTTTAGCCTATGAAGGTAATTGGGTTATCCACACTGGACACAAAGGGTACGTCAGAGGAGTAGAACGTACGTCACTGCAGCAAAATGAAGCTAGCGGGAACTTGCTTCCTGGGTAGAGGTTATGCCCGCGGTCACTTCAACACGTGCTTAAGCATTTTCATGCCAAAACATCCTGATCCGGCGATTCCCATGAGTGGTTCATTGGGGGGACTTACATTCCTGTATAGCTAAAGCTGTGAACGGTGGCCCGATGCCGGATTTTAATCCTGCAGACGAGTAATTTCTCGATTCACAAGCTACCTTGCGGGAAGCTTTTGGATGGGAAAGATCTTGGGCGAAAGCCGGGGTTCAAGTGTCAGATCTTAATGGCACAACCTAGCGTTGGGTAAAACTTCGCTGCAATGTTTACACTTTGCATATTTGTGTTACTTCTGTTTGTTGCCTTTAACGTATGGGATATAATCTTCGTCCAAACTTTTGTCTAGAGATTCTAAGTTCGTTGAACCTTTTAGCATTTCAGGTCTTGAGAGTTCAAAAAGTGTTAAATGTCTTGCATGACACATTTGAAAGTTTGAAAATACTCGCATTTCTGAGACCAAAAGGTCCAAAGTTTGAAAATCATCCAATGTTTCAATGTAATGTGTTCAAAAGTTTAAAAATGTGTCAAAGTTCCGAACACTTTGGTTTGACCTTTGAACATTCGTGGCTTTCTAGTTCCTGCTAAAAAATCTACAAAGATACACTTTGATCTACACCTTCGACGCAATGCTGTAAGAGATATGCCCCTCTTGCCCTTCTCAAAAATGCTTCCCTTTCCATCAATCCTCAGCCCTAAGTTCCGCCCTGCAATCAATTTGTATTTGATGCTTCTATGTATCAACTCGCAAGTGGCATTCTGCTTGCATATCACGAAAAACCCTGCTATTTGCTTCCACCATTTGCTTGAAATAATACATATTTAAGGAATGAAATGTTTACTTCGAAAAACAACTCAGAAGTGCATTAGCTGTTCACACAGATCCGGATACACCCGATTTGACGTGTTAAGTGCTTTTCTCCAGCCATGTGAAAAATACAGTCACATAAAAAAAGAGACGCGCTACCATCTGAACTGTTAACAGGAAATAATTTTTTTTTAACAGAGCGTAAGATTTTAGGAAATACATTGTCTCGGTAAATATTTTAGAAGTACTGGAGGACCAGCAAATGGAGCGTCGTTTTTTCTTCTGCATTCCATGCCTGAATTGTCGATTCCGCCCGATGACGTATGTGCATATCGACCATAAAAGATATTACGAGACTCTCGCATGTATACACTTTATACCTTTAGTTGGGAGGACAGATTTTCAAAACGCAAAAATCGTTATGGGCTTTCTCTTGTTTCCGAAACACAACAGCCATTCCAAGGAATTTATGTATGTTTCTTGTCATGCGGGTATTGTGAGCCTATCGCCACGAAAAGTAGAGAGCAGTAAATATGAATAGGGATATTCATGTGGTGACGGTTCTCGTGGCAACGCAACAGGTATTTGGTACCTCTTGCTTCTAAACCACCTCACAAAGATTTGAACTTCAAGCAGAAGGGTTTTGGAAACATGTGGAGATACGCCCTTTTTATTGTAATTAGCCTTGTTGCTCTGCAATGTACAATCAGCTCTTCCCCCCTGGCGTCAGAAACATTATTCTCGGTCAAGCCTCGAGGACACCTCGTGATAGTGCTGTCTCTTCCAGGAAGCCACGATAAAACATCAATGAATTGGATCCCCAGGCTGACGTTCCCCGTACAGACATGGACACGCTTCGAAAAAGAGCAAGTGAAACAGCTGAAACGTCTCACTGAATCCGACACGCGGGTGACGGTCATCACACCCGTTTCGAAGAAAGATCAGCGCAAGTACATCCTCAAAAGTCTGGGGAGTGAAATCATCTACCTGAGCTTAGTTCGTCTGCTATTTGTCCTGGCACCGGGGGAGGTTCTGCCTTACCAAGACTATCCAGAAATAAGCTGTGCGCTGAATTCGCTGAACACGACGGTAATTGATGTTCCTAAAATCGACTTTTGGAATTGCACGGAGAAATCTGCTACATCGACTCATAGGTTGTTTGCTGCGAAACGGTCAAGACTCTGGACGTCGCTGAGAAACAGATCTTTTGTCGCGGGAGCCTATGTCAAAAAAGCATCCGGCGAGACAATCTCGGACACTCACAAAGACACATATAGCGTGACTTTAATGCGATGCTTGCACAATCTTAACGTGAGCCTATTGCTGCAGGCGTTCACTGCTGAAAATCTAATGCGCGATTACAGCAATCAGGACATACTTGAGAAAAAAAATCAACATCAGCCTTCTGAGTTCGGCCGTCGACGACAAACGAAGTTGTCTGGTTTATGTCGGTAGCGTTATCGAAGATACCTCCCTCAACATCTACAGCGCTCATGGTCAGGTGCGCTTCAGTTTCACAAGGTTCTGGTGCTCCATCTGTAAGCTCATATTTTTTGTTTTCGTCAGTGCTATCCTGGTCGGAATAGTTTACCACCTTCGCCTGAGGGTCCTGAAGCATCCGGCGAGTCTCTCCAGTTTATGGCTGTTCTTTCTCGCCGCCCTCAATGGCAAGAGCTCGAACCTTCCACCGTGCTCAAATCACACAGTCTCTAGAATCCTCCGTGTTTTTTGGATCGCCGGAATGTTTATTCTTGCGAATTACATCCAGTGCAAAATCACATCAGACACGAGCGTGCCGATGTACTCCAGAACCATCGAAACAACCGAAGACGTTGAGGCTTCGGTTAGAGCGGGCACTGTCTTGCCCTGTGTATTAAAAGGAAGGTTTGCTCATTTTAAGATATCAAAAAACACCGAAGGAACCCTTGGACTCTTAAACCGGCTGCTGGTGAAGTGCGGCGAACCCTGCTTCTGCAACACAAGCAGTGACCCGTGTGTGGAGATGGCAAGACGGGGGACGCACATCTATATGGTGACAGAGACTCATTACTTTCATGTCGGGCACACCAGGCATTACTGTCGGCAAGGATAATTTCGGCTTTTTGTTTACCTTCTTCTTGGTCTCAAAAGCGTTCCCCTACCTTCGCGAACATCGTAACCTTGTCATTGCTATACGCGAAGCCGGGCTTTTCAACGCTGTCTGGAATAGGGTCGACTGGAGAAAACGCAACATGGCAAAAAAAGTAGAGGAGCAGCCGAGTCAAAGCGGAACCTGGAGTGTCGTTTTTCTCTACACTGGATGTTGTTGTATCTGCACCATTGCTCTGTTACTCGAGTGTGCTCTGGCATAGATGGGAAAATAAATGCAGGTAACGTAACTTCCCTTAGCGAAAATCCGTGTCGCTTCAAGTATGCTTTTACCACACTTCAGAAAGCATGCCAGTTGCTCTAAATTGGTCTATATTAGTAGGCTTTTAACAGATTTCGGAACAACATTTCGTCATTATATCAAGGCAATTGCATTATCCTGTTGAAGTGGGATGGCTTCTACTTTATTCGCGCTTTTAGTGTACTTATATGCGGCATTCTACAGGGTGATGCAAGGAGACGCCAGGCTCTTTAAATCGACCGGAAAATTCGGTTTCTTAACCTATCGCGCTACGACTTTGTGCAGCGTTGCCCACAGATGGTGCATTTTTTTGTAAAGTTTGCAAAGAGCGAACTTACCTGAGGAAAAAGTAAAGAAAGAAAAAGGCTTAGTTCCTATGGAAACGCAGCGACGCCACCGGTCTGCAAACAACACGGCGCCATTTCGCACGGGAGTCAAGAGATGGCGCAACGAACGCCGCCAACGAACGAGCATACGGCGCCGAGTGCCGGCGTCTTTTCTTTAGCAGACGATCTTTTCGACTCAAAAGCGGTGCGCGTTCCGCAGGGGGCGACAGTTGCAGAAACAAAAACAACAACTGATATGAAAAAATCTCGCGCCGCTTTTGATTCGAAAAGATTGTCTGCTAAAGAAAAGACGCCGGCTCTCGGCGTCGTATGCTCCTTCGTTGGCGGCAGTTGGCGTCGCGACCGCTTGCGCCATCTCTTGTCTCCCGTACGAAACGGTGCCGTGTTGTTTGCAGACCGGTGGCGTCGCTGCGTTTCCATAGGAGCTAAGCCTTTTTCTTTCTTTACTTTTTCCTCAGGTAAGTTTGCTCTTTGCAAATTGTAGAAAAAAAAGCACCATCTGTGGGCAACGCTGCACGAAGTCGTAGCACGCTAGGTTAAGAAACCGAATTTTCCGGTCGATTTAAAGAGCCTGGCGTCTCCTTGTATCACCCTGTAGTACGGTTTTGGACAGCTGTTTAGTATGCATTTTAGCCGTCTTTTAGTATGCTTTTAAGCAGTGCTTTAGTATGTATTAAGCAGCTTTTTAGACTCCTTATATTAGACCTTCAGATATAGTCTGGAGAACTCTATAGTGATTTTAAAACATTTCACTAATTTTTTCATGAGCAATTTTATTGTTCATTGAAAACCAGTGCACTATAAATATGAACGTCAAGATCCCTTATAACAGATACGAGGGAAATCAAGGCGCCTTGAAGGTTGTAGGAAAAACAAATGAACTTACGCCTTCTAGATATCACAACGTGTTTAACGTTACAGGGATTAACTGCCAAAGAAAGTTTGACGCACCAATTCGAAACATGTTCTATATCAGATAGAGTCGAGTGAACTCCAACGTCCACTTCTGACTTAGAAACAACTTAACACCATCATTACTAACACAGGAAATAATTTCATTTATAAATAGGATAAACAAAGGTGGCCCCAGGAGTTTTGAAACAAACTCGTCAGAGAAGTTATTATCAACCCAAATAGAGTTGGCGGCTACCACCTACATACCTAGAAACCCAAACATACATTTGGGGGCTGAAACCATATAAAGCGATCTTTTGTTGCAGTAGATCACGGTCAACACGGTTGAATGCTTTCGACATGTTGAAATAAATCACGTCCGCTGCCCTCCACTAAAAACGATTGGCGATGTGAAATTTAATGACGAGTATAAGTTAGATTTAACAGACCTTTCCATTACAAATCTTTGCTGAACTTCGGGTATAATTTCAATTAAATAGGAGTAAATATGGTGAAGTACAACTCTTTTAAATGCTTTCGCGAAGCCACACAGGGGGGTAATTTTTTACCAATTGGGAATCACCAGATTTTAAAATTGGCACCACTGCAGAAAATTTTCAAAGTTCTTATAATAACCCTTTGCAAGAGACAAATCGAAATTGTGCATTTAATCAGGAGCATATATATATGCAAGAAAACTTTTATAAGAAAACTAGGTATTTCATCATTGCCGGTTGATAGTTTAGGTTTCAGCTATTTTATACCTTCTAAACTATCTTCAATGCAAACAATAAAAAAAAGACAGATAATCAAATCATTCAACAATAATCGCACTTGAGGACCTACCTAAATAAAAAGACGAATAGCACAAACTAAAGCAGTCGGAAAACGAGCGGATATATCGGCCGGACAACATAGATACCCGGTATAGTCACGGAGAGAAATCTATTACTTATTTTGACGATCGTGGTGTTTAATAAAGCGCCAAAATTCCTTTGGATTTTTTGAAGTTATACTCAATTTAGGTAGAGTCGATTATCCTATTCATAGAGCTTTTTAACCTGGCCGGCATAGATACTAAACGCCTGATACCACATATCCAAGCCCGGTCTAATAGTAACGATAATAGTGAGGCCTTTTACGTGTTACCTTTTTTAAACATCTTGAAAACCAATTGGGATAATGAGAGGTTCACATCAACCGTTTTGCAATAAATATGTCGAGTGCATTTTCGACAATGGATGTTAAGGTTTCTTTAGCTGAGTCAATTGTATGATTATTTAAGACATCCGATCAGTCATACTGCTCATATATCTTTATAAGTATAGATAATTCACTCTAGAACAGCAATATGCAACTTAACATCTTTTACATGCGGCCCACATGACAAGCAGAATTTGGTTGTAAATGGAGGATGACAAGAATCTACTGGTACTAACGAAATTGAAGCCAGAAACGTAGGCGCAAGTGGGACATTAGTCGAACTCAAATCTAGTAGATTTACTCCATAATTTGCAAGTGCTTTATACTGATGAAATTCAAAGAAACTTACGAACAAATTTAACCAAGAGGTTTGACTAGAAGTAACCCTTGCTGAACAATTAGCCACATCCGCTTGACCAGTCAGTTGCAGGCAAAATAAAATCACCTTACACCTAGACCCGATATTTAGTTAGTTAAACTTCGAACATTTTTTAATGGTTCTATGAATTCTGCATCGTCAGTAAAGAGAGGAAAATAATAGATGCCAACTAAAAAGTTAAAACACTCACTGGTTGATGTTTACGTCTATGCATACTCAGCACAGATACCAATATATTTCCTTTGGTGACACTAAACTAAAGATTTAACAGCAAGTAATGTTCCAACACCAAGTTTAATGCATGTTTCAGCATAGTGTCTGTCTTTGCGAAACACAACGTAGTTTGGGAAGATGGTTGTTATCTGATATGCCAGCACACAGTCAAGTCTCGTTTAAACATATCACATCAAAACAGCCCAGCAAAACATTCTGCATGAACACAGATCACTTAGAACGCAGGCCCCGTGTTTTTTTATATATACATAGAGTGCCCGACTGATTCACAACTGTTGCAGATTCGGTCACGTACACTCGTGAATTGCACAGTTTGCCAAACGATTCATGAAAGATCGATCCCTTTGGCCAAAGTTCTGATTTGTTTATTATTATGGAAACAAATTGTTGACCTGCGAAGTAAAACAATGAATAAGAATGAAGTTTCGGTTTTAGCTTTGTGACTCCATTACACCTGCTTTCAAGAAAGGGGGTTATCAGATCCTCAATGGTTGACAGCTGTGTTGGGATCTAACTTACACAAAACGCGCTTTTATCCGCGGTTGGCGGGGCACAGCCAGTACCTACTCAGACTTGACTGTCCCCACTGATGTCGGGAAACGTTGTTTCCGCATTTGTATAAGCAGTGACTTCAGCAGTGCATTCAGCACGGCTTTGGCATCGGGATCTGCAGCAGCCGGACGAGCATCTCGACGAAGAGCGGCGACTTTCGCAGTAAAGGTAAGCACAACACCATCCGCCGAGCAGATTTCATGCTCCGGATTCGCACCCTCAACCAAGGTTCACCTCTGTACCCTCCCGTGCTCGACGTAGACCTTGCAGCCGAAGACTGACGAACGCAAGGCCGCTGCATCAGAGGCTTGAGTTTCTGCGGCCAGAAGCAGTCGCTCAGCAACTTTTTGTGCAACAAGATTACAGTAAGGTGGGGCAAAATGAGACAAACTATTTCAAATTATTTCAAATTGAATGGTAATCTTATTTTGCTTCAATATATAAAAAAAACAATGCATGGGAATATTCTTAGATGTCTTGACTTTATGTCCAGTAAATATTGCCACGCGCGTCACCGAGCGAGCGCGTGCGTGGCCCGGTGGTTAGCGTGCTTGGCTTTCGTGCGAATGCCACGGGTTTGATTTCTGGGAGTGAGGGGTCTTTTATTTATTCTTTCAATTTAGCGTTCTCGCAAGTTTGATGACCTTGTCGTCTGATCGCGGAACGAATATTCTACGCGCCGAATGTTCTTTACCGAATATTCCAGAAACCCAACGGGTACATAAGGGACTCCGCATGGCGAGCCGGCGTTAGCCTCGCCCAAGAGGTCGATCCTGCTGTTTCGCCGACATCGACGACTGTGACGCTAACCTTCTTTTTTTTTTTGTTTTGAGCACAAGTTCGCCCCATTAAAACGTATAGTTTCTCCAGTTATTCGCCGCCTCATGATTTGTCATTCGTGACAATTTGGTGGAGGTGTGAGGTAAGTCACGTCCGTGCAGCGTAACCCTCGGAGGGCCCGCAGTGAAAGTCCGACCCCAAGCCCACGAAGACCGGACGAAAAGAAGACCGAGACCCGATCAAGTCGCCTCACCCAAGGCCCATCCCCGTAATTTTGACTTTTTTCACTCAAGAACAAGCAGCCATCGAAGCCGACGACGGACAACTAGTCGTCGCAGAGTCCGGCCGCCGCTGCCGTCGTACACCTGTCCGTCGCACCCCGGACTTCGACGATTTTGTACAGGGAAGGTCACGAGGACATCGAGGATTGGCTGCAACACTACGAACGAGCGGCCCGCCCTAACAGAAGGGCACCGGAGCAGTGCCTTCAGAACGTTTACTTTGCTTTGAAGGCAACAGCATGACGTTGGTTTCAGAAACATGAAGCGTCGACAAGAACCTGCGAGCAACTGAAGGTTGAGCTCCGAGATACGTTCACTAACCAACAGCGGAGAGAACGCGCCGAAGAGCTTCTTAAACGAGGATTCAAGGCCCTAACGAGAGCGTCGTTAGCTTTGTTGAAGATGTTCTTCGACTCAGCAACCGTTTCAGTCATCAAGACTTCCAAGCAAAGAAGCTGAGAATCCTGGTGCTAGGTGTCAAGCAGAAAATCTTCGGAGGCGTTGTGCGATGCCCATCTACCACCGTCGAAGCGCTGGTGACGAAAGCGACCAACCTTGAAGGGGCCTGGCAAGCACGAGCCGCCCAGTACCATCGAGTTCATGGTGCCGCTGCATCCACGCCGTCCAGCTGGGCCCTCAGGTCCAATATCCTGGGGATACGCAAAATCATACAGCACATCATCCGTGAAAAACTGAAGAAGCTGGTACATGCCGCCGAACATCTTACTTCGCTCTCGATCGTCGATAATGTTCGATAGGAGGTCCAGCAAGCGCTCCAGCCAGACGTTCTTGTCGATGCCCCACCGGAACCATTAGCGTTGACTTACGCCGCTGTTGCTCGTCGTCCGCAGCCTCCTGTCACGCGGCAGTACTTTGCTGCACCCCGACGAGGGGTCTCTTCGCCGCAGTACGCTCGGCGCCAAGAGCAGCGTGAACCTCGAGAGACCGACGTGGGGCGCACGGCTGATGGACTCCCATTGTGCTTCCACTGCGGGGAGGCTGACCACGTTTACTGAATGATCCCTACCGCCATCTCAGCCTGCGAGGGTTCGCGAAACGACCGGTGACCTCGTTTTGGAGAACGGCCTAGGGACATCGAGGAATACCTCCGTCGCCCTCCGTCACCAGCGCCGGCAGCACCACGACGTTCCGCATTGCCTTTCCGTCAGTCGCGCCATTACAGCGTGTCCCCCCTCTCCTCCTATCTCGTTGGGAAAACGAAGTGCGGCAACGCCTGAAGGTGGCGTTGCCGAAGACGACCGGAGCAAAAAGCGTCCAAGAACACCGGAGCGCTCCCACTCTCCCGGCGCCACGCATCGCAACGACGCTCCTGCAACGGTGCCAAACCCCCTACACGTCGTTATCGACGGCCACGATGCATAGGCACACGTGGACACCAAAGCCGTCTGTTCAGTCTTGAGTGGGAGGCTCTCTCGCCGCCTGCGTAAAGTGACAACGCTGTGGGATGAACCCCAAATACGAACCGTCGGAGGTAACCATATCACACCAGTGGGGAGATGCACTGTTCGCGTCAAGATCCACGGTGAGACGTGCCCTGTAATGTTTGTCGCTCTGCAAGACTTTGCGAGGGACGTTATCCTCGGAATGAACTTTGTGAGTATGGCGCCTCATTGATATCGGGGAAAACCGGTTGACGCTGCGAAATCCTGTTCTGCAGCCAGCAGAGCCAATACGACGTCAACTACGATCCGAGTTATCGCCGACCATGTGAACCTACCACCGCGGTCGAATGTTTTCGTAACCGTCATAACCGACGCAGCCGTGTGCTGTGAAGCTCTACTTAAAGGCAGCGTCCAACTGCTCCTCGAAAAAGGAATTGGCGTCGGACAAGGCGTAACAGACCTTCAAAAACGACGTACAACTGTTCTCGTGACGAACTTTTGTGAGGAGCCGCAGCACTTAACGACGTGTACCACCGTGGGCTACGTCAAGGAACTTCAAGCGCCAGCCATGGTAACCACAATCTCAGAGAAAACCTCTTCGTCAGAGCGCAAGAGCCCGTCGCCGCCACAGCTCGACATCGACCCCGAGCTCCCAGCTTCAAAGCGCCGGATACTAGTTCATCTCCTTGCAGAGTAGTGACTGTTTTTTCCCGTGGTCGAGAGTTTGCCAAACACCAGTGGCGGAAACATCGCATTGTTACCGACGGCGACGTGCACCCAGTTCACCAGTTTCCGTACCGTGTATCTTTAAAAGAGTGCGAAGTCATTCAAGAACAGACTCAGGAAATGCTTGATGATGACATCATCCAGCCGTCAAACAGTCTATGGGCTTCATCCGTCGTGCTCGTAAAGAAGGAGGACGGAACTCTGATATTCTTCGTGGGCTATAGTCGACTTAATGCCGTGACAAAGAAATACGTGCGACCTGCTCCCCCGTATCGATGATAAGCTAGACCAGTGGTCAAACTAATTTGAGTGTGAGGGCCAGATTGCAAACAATGAAAAGGTCCAGAGCCAACGTATGAGAGGACGGGGGGGGGGGGGGGGGGGGAGTGTCAAAGTATAAAGAGAAGAGACATCGTGCTTTATGCTTTTTGTGAACTCCCAGTTTTGCCAGGGACATCTTTAGATTTTATTTCTTTATACGATTACTTTGGGCCTCGAAATGATCTGGTAACAATTAAAATCATACCGCCAGGCCAACGTGGTGGCATTTTTAATAGAACAAGGGAGTAAGTACACTCTCGTTCGCGTTGCTCAATTCACTCAGGAATTAACCAAGCTCAACCTGTTTCTAAAAAAAAAACCAAAAAAACAGTTAATTTAACAGTTATTGCTTTCCTGACGATTTTTAGTGCAACACTGAACGAATGCTTGTCTTTTAACGGTGATATTTTTTTGAAGGCAAGAATCCCGAGCTCGCATCTTTATCTTTGTTAGGTGCTCCTGCTGACGGAGAGTTCGCGCATCCGAGATAGCCGAGATGCATCCTTCAACGAATAGCTTGCGCTTCCAGTCTAGTAGTGGAATCGTTGTACATTACAAAAAGCTGGGAAGCTAAAATTAAAAAGAAACAAAAGGCAAATCAACACAAATAAGTAGAAACTATGTAATTACATTAAAGAGCACAGCTACTTTTCGAGCGGAAATGAATCGACGAGATGAGATCTCCATTGCGGATGCCATTTCTAACGCTCGAGACATGGAGACCGGGCTCGTGGCCGGTTGCATGCGGGCCGCGTCCCAGCGAGTCACGGGCCGCGTGTTTGAGACCCCTGCTCTGGATCGTCTGCATCACCGCCGCTACTTTTCGTCGATGGACTTGAAGAGTTGTTACTGCCAGATCGAGGTTGATGAACGGGACCGGGAGAAAACTGCCTTCGTCATGGACGTCGGGCTGTACGAATTTAAAGTGATGCTCTTCGGATTACGCACAGCGCCGGTAATCTTTCAGAGTGTCAAAGACACTGTGCTAGCTTGCTTAAAATGGCAGAGCTGTATCGTATACCTCGACGACGTTGTAGTGTTCGCCAGCTAATTCGAGTTGCACTTACGACGACTCCAAGGCGTACTTCAAGCGATGAAGGCCGCTGGACTAAATATCAAGCCAACGAAATGTCGGTTCGTTTATGCTGAGCTCAAGTTTCTAGCCCACGTCGTTAGCAAGGAAGGTGTTCTTCCTGACCCCGAGAAGACGCGCGTCGTAGCCGCAATTTCCCCGCCGTCGAACAAACAAGGCCGTAAGAAGGTTTCTAGAACTTTTTGTCCACTACAGGCGCTTCGTTCGATATTTCTTGAAGATTTCTGCGCCCCTGATATACCTTACAAAAGACGCCGTAAAGTTTCAGTGGACAGAAGGGCACAAGCATGGTGTTCGGCGAGCTTAAACGAATATTTCAAACACCTCCCGTCCTTGGCCATTTAGACCAGCATGCACAAAGAGAAATTCACACGGACGTAAGTAACACGGTGCTTGGCGCAGTGCTGGTCCAGACACAGGAGTGAACAGAGCGGGTAATCGCCTATGCAAGCCGAAAACTGTCCAAGGCTTAGGGTAATTACTCTATGACGGAGAAAGAATGCCTCGTCGTCTACGGAAGTCCGTTCCGAGTGGTTAGAGACCACCACTCTCTCTGCTGGCTCTCGAATCTGAATGACCCCTCAGGACGCCTCTTCCGGTTGACTCTGCGACAGCAGGGGTTTGACACGACCTTGGTGTACAGGTCCGGCAGAAAGCACAGTGATGCCGATTGTCTGACAAGGGCCCCCGTCCAGGTCGCTCCTGCCTGCCCTGAAAAAGACGACGACGAGTGTTTCCTCGGCGCACTAGATGTCAGTGACATGGCAGCACTCCGAAGAGATAATGCTGAACTGAGAGGACTCATCGAGCACCAAAAGGATCAAGAAGGCGCTGTTACCCAAGTTTTCATACAAACACTGCCAAACGTCTTCATGTGACAAGGGGTGCTCTAAAAAGAAAATTTTAGCGACAATAACACGGCGTGACTTTTGGTGATCCCTCCCAGTCTTTAAGAATAAATATTTGAAGCCTGCCACGATCACCCGATGGAGGGACACCTTGGCTGCAGCAGGACTCTTGCCAGGACACGTGAAAACTAATGCTGGCCCAAACTTGCGAAGACAGTCCATTACAACACCTGAGTTTGCCACGAGAGTAAATGTCGGAATCAAGCACCGACGAGACCGGCAGGACGTTTTTAGCCGATTGCGCCACCATGTGCCCCATTTTAGCGAATCGGAATGGATTTACTTGGACCGCTCTCACCATCGGCGCAAGAAAACAGATTATAATTGTCGCTAGAGATTACCTCACACGGTATGCCGAGACGAAAGCCCTTCCATCAGGTACGGCTGTTGAAGTCGCCAAGTTTTTCATCGAGTTCACTGTCCCTCGGCATGACGCCCCCGAAATCCTCATTACAGACTGTGGATCATCGTTCATGGCTCAGCTGACGCAAGAAATTCTTTGTCTCAGAAGCATCAGCCACCGTCAAACCACTGCGTACCATCCACAGACAAATGGACTAACGGAAAGACTAAACAAATCTATTGCCAACATGATCTCCAAGTTTGTCGAGGTAGAGCACAAGGCGTGGGACGAGGTGTTACCCTACGTCACTTTTGCTTACAGCACCGCGGGGCAAGATACCATAGGAGCATACCTCGGCATTCTCGCTCATGAGTGCAGTCACTCACGATCACTCACGCTCACCATCAGATTTGAGGTGATCGTGAGTGAGGCCGCGAGTCTCAAAAATTGTGAGTGTGAGTGTGATCGTGAGTTATGTGAACTCATGAGTGTGAGTGTGAATGTGACTCCTGAAAACGCATGAGCGTGAGTTTGATCGTGAGTGTGATCGTGAGTTCTGAGAACTCATGAGCGTGAGTGTGAGTCCTGCGAACTCATGAGCGTGAGTTTGATCGTGAGTGTGATCGTGAGCTCTGAAAACTCTTGAGTGTGAGTTTGAGTCCTGAGAACTCATGAGTTTGAGTGAGAGTTCTGAAAACTGATGAGCGTGAGTGTGATCGTGAGTTCTGAGGACTCATGAGTGTGAGTGTGAGCTTGAGCTCTAAGTGAAGTACTCATAAGCGTGAGTTTTGAGATCTCTTGGGTGTGATTGTGAGTTTCGAGGCTCATGAGCATGAGCCTGAATCAAGACGTGAGTCCATGGGGGATATGATTCCGGTGATTGAATTAGTCTGCGTGAGGACGTGAGTCTGAGGACCATGGCCATTATGAGTCGCGGTGAGCGCTGGTATTATCTTAGCTGGGTTAATCACGTGAGCTCCCAAACCATCTTAGTGGGCGAGGAGACTCTCGCTTCGCAACTACTGCGTGGGGTTCAGGGTTGGTTTGGGTGTCGCTCGCCTGCTCCTCCGCCATGTAAACGCGCTGGCGTCCGTGGATGGCGGAGGAGGAGGAAAAGGGGGTGCTTGTTCTTGCAAGCTCCTCCTTGCCAGCGCTCTCCGCAATGTCTCAACCAGCTGTGCAGGGCAGAGGATGTATGGGGTGGAAGGGGGGGGGGGCGCTTTCGTCTCTCCTTGGCGTTCGCTCTTCGCTTAACGGCAGACGGCGAGACGCCAAAGCTGATGGCACCTCGAGGCGGCGCGGTAACGTCGGAGTTGGGGACGTGCTCCAAACAGTTAGCGCTCCTTTCTCTGTGGCATAGAAAGGCTCGTGTGGATTTCGGCTCCTGCTGCCAAGTTGGTGCCGGTGGGCATAGAAGTTTATGACTGCGTCACCTATTACATTCTCACGGCTGCCATAAAATTAGGTGACTCGCATGATACTCGCCCGCATCCAGTCGCGCAAACAATTTTATCTTTCCACACACCTCACCGAACGTTTCGCAAATGAGTCATCACTCAGGAAGTACAACAAAGGCGGTGTGGTGGTCGATCGAAGCTTCGAGTGAGATCTTTCACATTGTGCGATATCATGCTTTTATGTGTCGTTCGGGCAAGATGGCGCCAGTGCATGATAGCTAGCCGGCAATGGCCAGGCGGCGCCACGAGAGTGCTGCATTCAGCGCCACAAGCGGAGGTGCCTCTGTTAAAGGGGCGGCCAGCCCCTTTAACAGCCTACCTGTCGGGCTGTGGTGAGTGGCGGCGACCCCGATTTCAGCTGTCCCCGTGTGCACGTGCGCGCCATGTACCTGCATAATTGTTTATGTGGTTTTTAAGACCATCGGGAGCCTTGATAGGTTGAAGTGCTTAGAACATATTTATAGAGTTGTCATTTGAACACCAGTTTAAGTTGTCTTCACCACTTGTGGGGTCGCTCTATAATAATCGCCGCCCGATCGGTTCGTGCTTCGCTCGCCTCCCAGGTAGTGACACAACACAACGGGAAGGCAGCGAATGCATGGGTTTACTGTACTTCCCGGTTGCCCGTCTTAAAGAGCCGGCAGTCCGGACCCGCCGACCCTAATTGTCGCCCGTCGTTCATAGCTCGCCGTCGGAATCTGTGTCCACACCTGCAGATCGTCCTTCCCACGCCACCACTGCGTAAGCTAGCTGTTAAGCCTGGTTTAGACAGTTGCGTTTGACTGCGTTTGACTGCGTTGCGGCTGCGAAAAACCAGGACATCCCTGCTGCTTATATCGTGAGCCAAGATCATTCCTTGCATTGGATTTCACGCTTCATACGAAGCACAGATGTGCCGGTGACTCGAGTTTTGGTTCTCGACGCAGCGCAGTCAAACGCACTCAACCGCAAGTGTCTGAACCGGCCTTTACGGGCTATCACAGCCAGACTCTCGCTGCGGAACTGCTCCGGGATCGTCATGGCCTAGGCCGGTATTAGCCCCGTGCGCAACCGTAAGCGTCGCTGTGGTCTGCCTTCCACGATTGGCCGAACGCTGACTATGACGTCGGAAAGGGGATTTATCATCGACGGAAATCAGAGGAATGAAAGAACTTTAATTTTGACGGTGTTGGCAGTGTCCCTTTGAGAGCGCAATGATTTCAAGCTTCCACCTTGCTAATAACAAACACCATCGAAATTGTTGTTTGCAAGGTAATGACGTCACAAGGGGGAACCACAGGAGGGCGCCACCAAAACATCTCGCCGCCAATGGCCAGGGCTCGCCGTTTTTGCCGGTCCTGATCCGAACCTCGCTGGTGGAATGCTCCGGGGATTGCCATGGGCCGGACCAGCCAGAACGGCTCTATCGTTCCTGCCCGGCCCCAGCCTCGTGCAGCACGCTCTTTCTCTTTACCCGCCGGCTGGCCCCCGCTCGCGCCTCGCTCGGCCGTCCTCTTCTTTTCCCCAGGCCCCCACGACACAAGGATAAAATGTGGATAATTAGAACCAAACTCTGCATGCTAGACAACAGTACACAAACCTGGTGTAAAAAGGCGACAGGTAACGAAGTGTACGCGTGAGAAGGGTGTTTACGCTTCGCATGAGCTTTTTCTAAAGAAACAATTTTTGTTTTCTGCACGCCGTCACATTTGTTACCAGACTCAGCATTAAATTTGGTAGCCGAAATAAACGAATATTTGTTCTACAAAAATCTACTTTTGAAAACTCGCAGGTTTGGGATTTTTTGGTTGCGACTAGCTGCGGCCGGGCGTGCCGAACGGCGCGCGCGGTAGCAACCAAATGCACGCGTACAACTACGAGTGCCGGAACGGGCCGACAGGCGTCTCGCTTGAAGACATGATCGCCTGATTCTCGATGTCACAGCGAAGCAACAGTCGAGCCAATTTTTTTGTACGTATTTCTCTATGTGGCTGTCTCAGAGACTCGTAAAACAACTCGTATAAATACGTTATTTCGCCGAGTAGTCTGCAAAACGAGTTTGTCAGACCACTTTCCAAGCCTGCACATCTATTTTCGTTCACTTCAACAATTATTGTAAAAATAACTTACTTGATGTGTTGCACTGCAGTAACCCACTTTGTCGCCTTGTCGGTTCCCAAGATCTCGAAGGGAAGCGGTAAAGTTTGACGCTTGAGTCGCCTTCGCGACTGTGGCAGTCTTTCACGCAGCAGTAGCGACGTTTATTTTTTTTTTTTTTGGGGGGGGGACTCTAGGAGTAGGCGAGATGTCACAAGAGCCCGGTAAGGTCATAAAGACGGGGCGTTGAGACTTACTTTTACGAAAAACGAAAAGGCTCCCGCCGATCCGAAATGCCACGGTCAAAGGTGGTTTCTGAATATGCCCGCCCGCAGTCCCCGCGACCCGCGTCGTCCTGGCCTACACACTTTTGTTTTTATTTGCAGCCGCAAGATGGCGCAACGTGTAGTGCCAAACTGCATTGCTGGTTGCCTATGGGCACACTAGTAAGCCCGTTTCAGTATGACTTAGCAAACTATGGAAGCTACGACTCAGTGGGCCAATTAGTGCGTCGCATAGAGACATGTGGCATCTAGAATAAACGCCTGTGAGACGCTGTCACGTTCTCACTCCATTGAATTTACTGGCTCATTGGGATTCGTAGAATTCGCCGTGTGCCGTGTGCCTGCTTACACTGAGAAGTAGAGGACGGCGGCGCGCGGCGCCGCAACGACGCGGCGCCTGCCCCACGGCCATGGCCGTGTTGCCGGCGCGCCGGCTGGACGCGCCTCCAAGGCGCCAATATGCCCGGGCTTCTTGGGCTTCGAGCATGACGTTGTGCTCCCCTTGCCCGTTGTTTACTCATGTTGCGTTTTTACGTTGGTATGGTCGAATGCATAGGTACTCAGAGTGAGGTAAGAATTTCTTGGAAAACCAAAATATATTTGATAACCAACTTTTTTCAATTCACCTCTAAAACTCTTCTTATCGCTTGAAGGCCTATGACACATATCGCGATGATTCAAGCCAGTAATTAAATTTTACAATGGTGTAGCAGAGGGCAAGATTAATCAGCGGGTCGCTACTGCGTTGAATGAATACTTGTTAACCAAGCGGCAGAGAATTTGTCTCGTACCGATGGTTACAGAAACGCCGCGGGTTTGATAATTATGTAACATAAATTATAATATTGTTTGTGAATGTGCAACTAGATGACTAGAGAAACCGCATGTCATGATTTTCGCGAGTTATGAAAAACAAATACCACTCAACTTCAACTTCCCATATGCGCTGCTAATATCCGGGAACTAAATGCGCGAAATAATGCTAGATATTGTATTTAAAACCCCCGCCCAGTTCAATTTTGATATGGGCGGACATTGTGCCCGCGTGAGGTGTTGGGGTCGCAAAGCTGTCAGACTTCATGTCGTGCAAGCACGCACATATAAGGGAACCATGAAGACAACTTCGATATTTTATTTTGCAAATGGAATAGGCTTCAGGCAATGTTGACAAAGTCATAGCCTGTACTGACGCTTGTGTGCTGAACAAATCACTTAAATAGAGCCCGCTATTATTCCTACCCGTGGTGACATCTCGAAAAGGCGGGAAGAAAGATTTTTCGTGACGTTCCAGCGTAATATAAGAATAGGCTCGTAAAGGCCGGTCCACACATCTGCGTTCCGAGCACGGTGTAGTTCCGAGCTACAGGAACGACAGAAACGACACCAACGACATGACACCGCGATTACCGTGACACATGATTGCTTGACAAAGCTGCTCGTTGCATTATCTGTCACGCTCTGTAATGCGAACAGAATCGTCCTGGTGTCATGTCGTTCGTGTTGTTTCTGTCGTTTCTGTCGCTCAAAACGAACGCAGATGTGTGAACTGGGCTTGAGGTAAAAGACCGACCTCACCGCCAGTTTTGCAACGCCTCTTATGGCGCAATGCATTGCGGAATTGTAGTCTTTACGCACGAGGGTCAACGCCGCTGTAGGCTTGCGCGTGTCGATCACGAGCCGTCTCGTGCACTACCGCTGCCTCCTGTGAAGTGCAACTATGGCTGCGTCACGCACGTTCCAGACGGCTGGTGAGATTGGTCTATTGTTCTAACCGAACGGCGAGCTCTCGTTTTGTTTCTTTGTCGGGAGATGTTTACAAATATTGCGTTTTTCTGGTTGGTAACAATAAACTATTGATACAGGTATGTCGGACCTGATATATTCACTACAGTACATACGAATGAGCATTGTTCAATACTATATAAATGGGATTAAAGGGGTGATGCAACAATTTTTGTACTTTGCGCAAATACCGCTTAGAACGGATCCCTGACGTCAATGACTTATGAAACACGCGTTCGTTTTTCACCCGACGCAATAGAAGTCCCAGAATAAAATTAAAGAAAAACCAGCAGCGTTCACCCCCTCAACTCGCAGCCAGAACAAGCGGCCACGTGATCTGGAGAAGATCATATGCCGCCAATGTTGATCATAGCCACGCGCTTGGGTTGGCAAAGCACAGGACACGCGCTGAGTTTCAGACATTGTAATGGCTCGGCTATTGTCATCGTTGCAGCGATTGGACACGGGCCACTACCCGAATGCTTCTCGAGCTAGTAATCATCACGAGCCCAAATCGAGTGCCAACGCAATGCTCGGATCCAATCTATGAACCGCATTCAAATATCGTCATTGGGGTGTACTGCGATCCCCACGTTACGTCATCAAATTTTGCAAAGGAGATATTTAATGGCAATGATCGCTTTTGTCTCTGAAATTACACCGCAACAAAGGAGTTTCTTGGCCAGTGGCGTAGCGCGCGAGTATCCTTGAGTCCCACTAGTGCCAGTAAGCTCGTGTAAAGCGAAAAACATTCCAATTGAATATCGTTGCACCGATCCGGGGGATCCGTGGCCGAGTGGTCTATACTTCGTTTCAGCTTAAAGGGGTCATGAAACGATTTTCCTACTTCTTCCTCCTTAGCTTTAATCCTCAACTCAAATGCGAATTGTGAAATCACGTGGTTGTGACATTCCTTCGGCACCGGTGCGATGACTCCTAGGTTCCACCGTGCTTTTTATGCACACCATAGAACTTGTCATTCCCCAGTGACAATAAGTTCTGCCAGGGCACTCATTGGCCACGAACGCGAATCCAAATATTCGTCGACGGTTTGATTGTTGACGAGCGCATACGTCCGAGTGACGCAGTTCTCGTGTCCAATGCGTGAGCTGGGCTCTGCAGACGTCAGTTTGGCGCCGGTGACTCGCTTTTGGAACCGAGGATGTATCATAGTGAAAAGGCGGAGAGCTTTCGAAGGCAAGAAGGTACAAAATAGTCCGCTATTCACCGATGTTTGTTTGCAAACAAGCTCACTACCACCCCCTATCGGCGGACCCCTGCGCGCTTCCGGTTTTCCTCTTCTTTTCCATTTGTCTCGCCTCCTTTTGTTATTTGCACTACTTTGTGCAATGCACTATACTCTGTTTCACGTTATGTTGTACCGCAGCGAAGGCTAGACGCGCGAGCCCATGGCGTTGGCAGCTGCTACTAATGCACGAGAGCTTGTGCCGCCGAGATGTGCCCCAGAGCAAGGAGCTCGCGCTTGTAGCCTTCGCTGCGGTACAACATAAGGTGAAACAGTGTATAATGTTCTTACAAACGTACAGGCCGGCTTGCTAGAACCAGCGTCTCAGCTGAGACTGGGTGAAAGAAAGCACTGCCAAAGCCAGCGCACGAGCTGAGCGGGACTCAAGCTGCGTCTCAAGACGCTCGCGCGCCCCAGCCTTTGCAGTGCTTCTCTGAAGGAAACTTTCCTATCCGATCGCTGTGCGTTCCTGAAGAATAAATAAATACACTACCGGAAGTCTACTGGGGCACCAAATACTGTGGCGCCTTCGTGATATCAACTCCCACCAAATGTGGTGAATATTTTCAAATGTTCGTACCGAAAAGCTGGCTTTTGACTTTCTAGCCTCTTTCTTTTGGCCAACTAAACGATATGCGAGTAGTAAAGTCCCAATTTAAAATCATTCATCCCAACCCAAAAGTCGTTTCATGGCCCCTTTAAAGGGGTCATGAAACGAATTTTGGGCTGGGATAAATGATATTAAATTGGGACTTTACTAATCGCATATCGTTTAGTTGGCCAAAAGAAAGAGGGCAGAAAGTCAAAAGCCAGCTTTTCGGTACGAACATTTGAAAATATAGCGGAATATTTTGTACCTTCTTTCCTTCGAAAGTTCTCCGCCTTTTCACTATGATACATCCGCGGTTCCCAAAGCGCGTCAGCGGTGCCAACCTGACGTCAGCCGAGCCCGGCTCACTCATTGGACACGAGAACTGCGTCACTCGGACGTATGCGCTCGTCAACAATAAATCCGCCGACGAATATTCGGATTCGCGTTCGTCGCCAATGATTGCCCTGACGGAACTTATCGTCACTGAAGAATGACAAGTTCTATGGTGTGCATAAAAAGCACGGTGGAAGCTAGGAGTCATCGCACCGGTGCCAAAGAATGTCACGACGACGTGATTTCACAATTCGCATTTGATTTGAGGATTAAAGCTAAGGAGGAAGAAGTAGGAAAATTGTTTCATGACCCCTTTAAGCCCCCCAGTTTAACTTCTCTGTCTTCTTTTCTTCCCGTCTTCTTCTTCTTGACCTTAATAAGCTCGCTTCACTTGTCACTCATTCTTGCGTTCATTTATCCGACAAACCACCCAAGAGGCGGTCGCAAAGAGATGAAAATCTTATATTGCTCCATGGCTGCCACGATCATCCGAGGACCACCCGACGTTCACTTGTGAAAACTGACTTATAAGCCGCGACAATTTTCATCACGCCTTTTAATATTAAGTCCGAAAAATTAGACAGCGTGGGCTGAACAAGTAATGCTTTATAAGATTCAAAGAATAAAACAAGCAACTATTTCACATCATTTAAAGCAGGAAACAAAAAGCACACATAAATCAGGCAAGGTAAAAGTTGTAATAGTTTAGAGCACGGCAATGAAATACATGGTTACAATGTGGAGCGCATACATGGTTACAATGTGCAGCGCATTGTCCTTTTGAGGGTAAACCATCTGAAACCCACACGCGCATAGCAATGCATCTAACCGGCAACTGCTTTATGACAGCCAGGTAAGTCTCGCCCAAGCTGGGTATTCGAAGTGAAAGACCCATGGTTCCACAGGGGTCGTATCTGGTTCACACAGACATACAGGGTGTTTTTTGTTTTATTCTTTACAGAAATTTCCTGATTAAAAAAAAGAGGAGTTGGCAGATACGTAGACGCCGTCTTTATTTACATCTGTAGGGCTCGGTGGACAATAAGTGGGTGAATAACCGTTGCAATGTTTGATAATTAACCGGAATTCCGCTAGTTACCTTGTTTGTTTACGGTTCGAATGGCCATGTTGCAATTACAACGAGTAGAGGGATTAAAGGGAGTAATTATTAAGGGCTAACACAATTTCGACAATTCGCGAAAAGGCAACGAGGTTCGCGAAATCCATCATTAAAAGTTTGCCGTTCTTTGCATGATTCAGAAACCGCATGATGATAACGATACGTAGATTAGTGACGTAGTCGTCTTGAGGTGTGCTTGGCATACCACGTAGTCGTCTTGAGATATAATTGGCGTACCACATCAGGTAAGTTGTCGAAACACAAGAACACCACCCTTTCGATGCTGATCTTCTGAGTTCAGCTCAGGGGCAGTCTCCGAATAAGCAACACCGTCGAAGTTGCTGAACTTGTGAACAGCCCAGTAGGGAGTTAACACATTCAGGGAGCCTAGGGCTTCGCGATCTATGCCTTGTGGGATCGCGACATGGAGCTTCACTGTTCACCGCTGGTGAAAACGGGTCAGTTTCCCGAGAGAGGCCCAAACGCTTTGCAACGGTGGGCTCTGGTGGACTTGCCTTCCGCTTCTTTTCCTCTCTTGGAGAAGAAAATAGCGCTTCACGACAGGGACGAAGAGCAGGAAGGAGACAACACAACCTTTCCTCTCCTCCTGCATGCGGGAGGGTCTCCACTCAGGTCCTGGGGTACACTTGGCAGCAGAGCCGGAACCGCGTCTGGCATAAACGCGGAGTGTCCACGAGGAGCCCTCACTTGCTTTCCGCCGGTTATGTGGACGTAGTCTCGAAGGATGAAGCGGGGCTTGAAGTGCAGCTCGCAGAAAGCACTTGTTTCTTCAAGACGCTTGTCCGATCGTTGCAGATTATGTTTCCAAAGATCTCCTGTGGCACTGTCTTTTGGAACGCCGAAAAGGGATGCCGTTTTCACGCCTTTCACTCTGGGTGCGCAGGAAGAGTTCTGTCGGCATTTCGCCGACGGCATTTCGGCGCTACACTTCCGCGTTCACCATCCGCAAAATCAGAACACACAAGATTCAAAGCATATTCTGATCAAACACACGGAACTATGAAATTGTGGTCGGCTTACCGACGCGCGCACCGCTCAAGATGAAAAAAAAAAAAAAGCAATAACGTCGTGAAATCCAAACGCATTTTCCGCCAAACGTTGCGGGCTGCGCGATATTTTCCGGGTAACTCGACTACAGCGCTGCCACGAACTGTCAATACACGCGCCCTCACGAGCTGCCGTTACCGAGCCACTCCGGTCCCAACACTACCCAACTATTCTATTATAGTACACTGTAGCGCCACAAACGCGTGTAGGGACACGCTCTTTCACGTGCTTCTGAACAAAAAAAAAATAAACGTGTGGGACGAAATGGCCAGATATCTCCACCCTAAGTAGTGTGTACTAGAAGGGACGAGTGCTATTTAGGTACCTCCGCATGTGGACCGGAGTACTATTTCGGTACCTCCGCATATGTAAAAAACTGGCTAATTCAAGCCACTTTGATCGTAGCGCCCGAGCGGGCGCTACGAGCGAAGTGACTTGGATTAGCCGTTTTTTATAAAAAAACGCGTTTCGTTCCAAACCCAAGCTCGACCGGCACACTGGTCAAGGTAATAGAAACGATAGAACGCCGCACTATATTTTTTATTCAAGCAAGTCGTCAGTCGTCACGTACATGAAGTCACCGCGACCTGACTTATTTTCACAACGCCATGCGACATCAGGACGACGCCTTGACGTCAATGTCGTCATTGACGTTGACAAAGTGCGTTACGCGACATCAAGACTGCGTTCTGACGTCATATTGCGTTGACAACGACGACGATATCAACGTTGACGTTGATGACGACGACGACAACGTCACGGGACGTCAAGATGACGGCGTCCTTGTCAATGCGACGTCATAAGGATGTCAGTCCGTCGACGTCGTTGTCGACATGACGCAACTCGACGTCACGAAGACGTCCCAACAACGTCAGGACGTCGACGTTGGCGTCATTGTCGACAACGTTACATGACGTCAAGACTTCGTCGTGACTGCGCGTCGACGTTGATGCTGGCGAAGGCGACGACGTTACACGACGTCTAGGCTTCGTTGTGACATTAACGATGACGTCAGGACGACGCTAACGTGACGTCATAGCGATGTTTGACGTTGCGTGGGGCGTCGACGTCAACGTCGGTATCGGCGACCACGTCTACGTCGTTCTCGACGCGACATGCAACGTCATGACCGCGCTGCAACGGCGACTTGATGTCGCGAAACGGCGTCGTCCTCGACGCGACGGGATGTCACCACGGCCTTACGACAGCATCTTGGTGTCGCGTAACGTCGTAGTCAACGATGACGTCGTGGCGTCGTCGTAATGTCACGTCGTCGTGTCGTGGTGCTTTGACGTTTCCTCTGACGTCAAAATCATAAAAAAGTACAATATCCCCTTGACGTGTGTAGTTCGATCGCACGCAGTGAAGGTGGCGTTGCCATCGAAGTGCCTTGGTTTCACCTGATCGCTTTCCACATTTTGAGGTGAACTGAGAGCATGAGCGGAGCTTGTTGCTCGTCCCACTCGTACGTTCTAGTACACTCTACCCTAAGCAAATCGCACATGAAGGCACCCTAGGATTACGCTTCCAGCAAGAGATCGAGCACGTAGAATCGGTGAGCTGTCCAATGGCAAAGAAGATTACGTAGACAATAGATCTCCGCGAGCTCCGACTCTACAAGCTACAACAATGTAAATACCTCGTTCATCGACTCTTAAAGACTACTAAAACGGACAGGTTAACCTCACGTCACTACCTTTTTTGGAACACTTGCAAGACGAGAATGCAAAATGTGAGTTTTGGTATTTCGCGTGCATTACTGGGCACAAAATAAGCCTCACCACTGCGCCGAGAAACACCCCTCTTAGACAAAGACTGGGCCGATTCAGCATCCCGCGAGCTTCGAGTGTGCACGCAGCCAGAAGCACGACAGACAGCAACAATTATGTCCGGCCGTCTGGCTGCTGAGCGCCGAGCCTGAGCCGCCTCAGCTTCATAGGGCACGCTCCTTACGTAAACAAATATCCGCTAGAAAGACCGAGCACGCACCCAAACGGCCAAACGTATCCAAAAGGCCGCCACGCCGCACGCACCACTCCCGCAACATAAGCGCACAGAGCACTGCGGCGTACAAAAGAGTGAGGAGCGTTTGCGCTTGCGCCACCTGCGCCCCGTCCGTAGCGGACACCGTAGTGCGCTGCGAACAGGCGAAGAACGCGAGACGTCCAGACGCCAACGCCGCGTCGATGAAAGAGAAAACAAAAAAAAAAAAAAGAAATGACAGACGTCCGAGTAAAATAAAAGTCAACGAAATGTAGCACGATCTGCCGATGAAACATCGCAGTGTCGATGAAACGATCTGTCGATGAAACCTTGTTCGGCGAACTGATTGCCCATTGGAAAACTGCGCGCCAAGAATGACGCGGCTTGCCACATGAAAAGGGGCGCGCCCTACGTGATCGTGAGCGCAACAAAGAGACACACGGGGACGACCTTAAACCCCCAAACCACTCCAAACCAAACCAAGCAAAGCCATGCCAAACCAATCCCAACGAAACTAATCCAAGGACGGCTGCGCGTATTAAAATAATAAATGCTGACAGTATGTAATAAAGGCCGAGGTGACTGAAAAAAAATGCCGACCGATGGTTCCTTACTATCGCAGCCTACTCCGGCAAGCACGGGCGATAAACAAAAGCAGAAGCAACTCGAGTGAGAAGGAAAACTCGGCCTCCGCGGCCTCTGCTCATAGAATAGCACATGACTGACGGACACGACTGCCAACAGAGATTATAGTGAGATTTTAACCCAGAGGTACGTCACGTGAAACCACCCTACCTAATATTACTGCCCTCCCAAAACAGAAAAAAACTTTGTCGATGCATGTTTACTATATATATATGCTATATAAACTTCGTAGATGTACATGTGGGTGGCAGAACAAAAAGAAACGGGAGTGATATATGTAGTAATCGTTTATTTGTGTACAAATGAGCGAGGTATGCACAGCGAGACGATGCTCTAATCACTGCTACGTTCTCTGTGTAACTTGACGGAAGGCGCGTTCGTGTTTTACCGCCGCCCTTGTCAGCAGGCGAAAGTTCAACACACCCACTTTCGTCAGCTTGCAATTAGTTTCTTCCGTAATTAGTCCAGGTTAACGAAATTTGCTAGAAATGTGCGGAGCATAAACATAAACATAGTACATTTCTTGGAAATTGGATAAGCGGTTCAGAAGTTCACTTTTTTCGGGTAGTTTCCCCGCCGCAGGACTCACGCGAAGACAAACCAACGGGTTGCGGGAAACAAAAGAAAAACACAAAGAAAGCAACTTGTAAGCGTGATGACCTGTTAGTGTGAGGACCTGTGACTATGATGAGCGTGAAGAGCTGTGTGAGTGTGAGAACCATGAGGACCTGTGATTGTGAGGACCGCGAAGAGCTGTGAATGTGAGGACATGTGAGTGTGAGGACCTTAATGATTTGTGAGTGTGAGGACTGTGAGGACCTGTGATTGTGAGGACTGCGAAGAGCTGTGAGTGTGAGGACCTGTGAGTCTGAGGACCGTAATGGACTTCGAGTGTGAGGACCGTGAGAACCTGTGAGTGTGATGAGCATGATGACCTGTGAGTGTGAGAACCGTGAGGAGCCGTGCGTGGGAGTGCCGTGAGGACCGTGATGACCTGTGAGTGTGATGAACGTGAAGACCTGTGAGTGTGAGGATCGTGAGGGCCTGTGAGTGTGATGACCTGTGAGTCTAATGACCTGTGAGTTTGATGATTCATGATGACCTGTGAGCGTGATGACCGTAATGATATGTGAGCGTGACGACCATGATGATGACGGCGAGTGAGTTTTGGTTTTGTGTTAAGCCATGAGGGTCAGTCCGGGTGATGACCCTATTTTGAATAAATCGTAATCGTGAGTGGGCGTGAGTTCTGAACTTCTGATTGAGGAAAAAATGGTGATCGGGAGTTTGAGTTAGGACAGCTTAAAATGTCGACCTAGGCATAGGAGTAACAGTGTTTACGCTGGTGCATGGCCGAAAACTAATGACCATGCTCGACGCAATTCTGCCACATGAACCAGCTGACGATGGGAGCCACTACGTCCAGGTGGTTGCTCAACGAGCGGAAGAAGTTCGCCAGCTCGTCCGACTTCAGATTGATGATCAACAACGTGCCTACGCTACCAGTTACAACCTTCGTCGGATCAAAATTTTGTGTTTTTCGGAGCATTTCCTTATGACATACGGAATTCTGAAATTTTCGAAGTGTTTGTGTACTAACTTTTTAGTGTACACAGAATTCAGTCTTTCCGTATTTCAGCGTGATATTGGTTTGTTATTAAGGCAATTTTGAAGAACAGAAATACAAGACAATCAGCAAGGTCTGCTATTTTATTACGCAGTTAATATCTTCAAGATTTGCAGTGGCCTTCGTGACTTTTTACAACTGGTAGTAAATACACGCATATTATCCAATATTTCACTCACTCACTGCAGCAACCTTCTATCGACGTATATCGCAGACATGAAAAATGATCTTTTCATATACGCGCTGGAAATGGAAAATCCCAAGAGGTACAGTACACAGCACAAAAGAATGGGCCACTTTTTTGGATACCTTTTCCAGAACATTAGCGGTCTAACGATTTCCTTCAGAATGTAGGCCTGATATGCACCGAACTCTGTTTCTAACAGGGTAAACTCATACCCGCGAGGCCCGACGAGAACTAACAAATGCTCGTGCGTCTCAAACGTTCGAGGCAGTTCTGCAGTATGTTCGGGTTTACGATTTTCACTCGATACCAAAATAAGTCTTCGGTATATTGCAAGTCGTCCTGAATATTTCGTTAGACAGTACGACTCCACTTTTCGACTACAGCATTGTACTGGCGAAAGGTGTCAACGATGTGACAGCGCTCCACCTCGTGAATTATGTCGAGCGTGCAGTCTACTTCCCAGTTAAAACTCTCCACTGTGGCGTTGTTTCATTTGCTTGAAAGTACCTTCAGGAGCACAGCAAGTAGAGGATATACTTGACGCAACAATGTCGATTCAGCTTCAAATTGCTTGATTATGAGCAGCACTTCGTTCGAGCTATTCTTTAGGAGCCTGAGCTTAATAAGCCGGTCATGCAGACTGCTAGATGTCTTCAAAAATGCTTTTATATTTTAACGCTCCTTTTTTTTTACTATCACTCTTTAGAATTGCTGCAATCACACGCCAGTAGTAAAAAATGTCAACAAGAGCTTCGTGAAAAGAGGACCATCTAGATGGGTTGACATTGATATTGGGCGTACCTTTTTCCAATACTTTATCATGGGATGACCATGTAAACTATATTCATCAGAAAGGCTGTAGGATTGTTATCGAGATATCGCTCTAGTTTCACCCCGTTAGTTAAGCAGATCATCTACCACGGTCTCGGCCAGTCATAGTTTATGTATTGCCATCTGGTATGGGGCCACTAGCTTACAGAATATGAATTCACTTCTAACCCTACAGAAAAAAGCATTAAGGCTGTTTGCGAATGTATCGTATTTTTTTCTCACACATCCGCTTTTCACATGATTTAAGATTGTTAGAATAACAAACATGTATAAATACTTCCTCCTAGCTTCATACAATTTTGCAATAAAGAGTGAACTTAGCCATATTCTCCAAATATCCAACGTACTTAGGAATACAAACATATATCGCACGCGTTTAAATGAACAGTGGTATACACCCACCCTCCGAATGAACTATGGGCTAGGATCCATTAGGTACACACTACCATCCTTACCAAACACGTTTCATCATAGGAAACATTTTTCTCACAATTTGCCGTTTGAAGTATTAATGCATATACTATCTACACTGTGAATGTCACATTTTTTCTATTGCTGTTCGGGTGTGCATTGTTAACTGGTGTACTAAGTAACAAGAATGTTTGATATTTTGTAATATTTTTACTTTGTTTGTACTTTGAGATAAAAGTACGCCTCTGTGTATATATTTATTTTGCTTGTATTGCTGTGTATTACTGCAGGTTTAACTGGTGTCGACCGCTAACTGCCATCTTGGAGCTGGGGCCTCGTCAAGCTGCACTTGTTGCAGGTTCCAGTCTCTGCTGCCATCTTTTTTGTCAAAAAAAATAAAGTATTGATTGATTGACTCACTCATTCATTGATAAACACTTCAGCTCAATGCTCACGCCGGCGCCGGCGAACCTAAACTGAGCGCTGAGTTTTCACGAGCTCTTCAGAATGGCAGGCAAATGAACAACTAAGTCGTCACTGACCTTGAAGCAATCCATTTTTCACCCCTACTCAAAAATGTTATTCAGAAGATGTGTGAATCACTCTTTGAATTTCAGATCACGAAAATCTGTAGGCGACTGCAGCATGTCCTTGTGGAGTTTCTGCATGAAGGAAGCGTAGTCTCAACACAAACCACACACGTCAATTAGAGATTTGGCAAGTTTTTGATGAACCTCTAGTATCAGCATCTCAATGGATACGGCATTGCACTTTTAAATCTGCCATAAAGGTTTGGCGGCCAGGTATCTCCTATCATAGAATGTCACCAACAACGCCACTGCTGGACGGCCACGGATCACTGGCGTTACGTCGATGGTTAGAGATATCGGGTGGTTCTTGAATGCTCTCTTAACCTACTCGAGATTGTGCTCGTATATCTCTGGTTGGTATTTTCGGTACATTTGAGTACTTGACGGCATTGTCTGTGCAATGGTCACTTGTATTTGAACAGGCTGCCAAGAGGCCCGTCCGACTGATGGAGCGGTTGCTTGGCGAAGTGCTCGGCAAAACTTGTGCGACATGTCATCAGTGTCCTCCCTGGTACTCCTCAGCTGTTAACGATACCAGATTACTTTGTCCCAAAAGGTATATAGAGTAAGAGTTTAATCTAAATACACACAGCTGTATCGAGACAAGGTTTTTTCATCTGGATGTGCCGATTTGAATTCTGGTGCTCTGCACTACACAGGGCACCCACTCCATTTGCCGTGCTACCTTGGACCCGGCAAAGCTCACGCTTCCTGCCCATGGCGCGGATATACTGACAATATCTAAATTAATCTCGAATTTCTGTCGTCGTTATGAATCTAAAAAAATGAGAGCACATTTTCGCTCTTCAACAAAAGGACCAATTAAAAATAAAATCTAAAAAAAAATATACGCGTGTGGAAAACACCAAGTGAACTGGAGGGAAAGGTGAGACGTATTTTACCTTGGTTCGGCTATTGGTTTTGGGTGTATACTTTATATTTTTCATTCAAGAGGCCAAAATACATTCTTTGTAAAGCTTCAAAAATATATTGAAAGAAAACAAATGTATAAAAATCGGAAAGGTTGTCCTAATATTCCACGAAATGATGAAGGCTTGTCGGGTTGTTCCGGAATTTTTGAGGAAATTACTCAACTGGAGGCACCGAAATTCTGTGTTTTTTTCGGATAAATCCGAATCGACAATATAGTTACCGGCGAATGTTTAGCGGAGTTTATCAGATTTATCCGGTAACGCAGAACCCTTGTTAAAACTTACAAGCTATCGCAGCCGCTTTCAGGCATTAAATTGGCACTGACACGCCAAAATTATATTTTTTTTATTATCCGAAACGATTGAAAACGATGTCGGGACATTACCCTCAAAATTTGAAACTTTAAAATTCAGTATTTGTGAATTAAAAAAAAACAATTTCCAAATGCCGAATTTGAAGTTCCCGCGCGATCCTCGCCAGTGCAGTGACTCACATTTTGCGGTCTCCTGCGACTCGACTTTCTTTTGGACCTCCGCCGTTGCCACAGCGACCAGAAGCGAGGAGGAGGGCGCCGGCGGGAAACAACCGGTTTTTCCCAACTCGCCAACGAGCGCCGGCAAGTTTTCCGAAGGAGGGTACAAATCTAGGAAGCAACATCACACCGAACTCTGATTTTTGGTATTTTAAAAAGAGGAGCCGTAGTGCGTTCGCAATTGCGTTAAAAAACATGTTTTACGATTGCCGTTATTTAATGTTATAGAAATGTCACCTACAAAGCTTCTAAATTTCCGGATTTTTGACATCACATTAAGTGACAACGCGTCACTCGCACTTTCTTCAAGATCACGGGACTCACACGATATTGTATTGGTAAGTATGACTCGTAGTGTCGTCTGTGGTCCATTGTAAATAAACAGGTGTATATGGACATGAAACATAAGGAATCGTATACCCCAACAGATAGCGGACTTGGTCCTCCATCCGTTGTGGCGAAGAAGTGGACAGCTTGTAGCATCGTTGGACCAGCGTTGCGCCTTCGCGCAAGTCATACCTATTGTTTGCAGCCCCACTGCACACCGGGTGAAGTTTACACCAAGCAACTGAAGGCGGAACAAAAGGTTAGGGCGCAAACGAGCTGGTAATGGTTAAACCTTTGACTAAAAACCCCGAGACTGGGACGAGAAGGGACAGACAAACGCAAAATCTCCAACACAGCTGTAAGTTATTCGACATCGGAAGGGCTTATATAGGCGTAAAGTCCTACACAAAACACTAGAGATAAGAGTGAGAGAGAGAGAAAAAAACGGGGTGGGAATCCCATGTCCCAAGCAGTTCAATAAAGCAATTTTTACAATAGAACTGCGAAGCAGGGACCTCCTTTCTACAATAAAAACAAAGGACAATTTTTTCAACATTGTTTACAGTGGCAGTGCCCCCAGAAACCAAAGCGAAAGATGTTTTAAGGATGACTAAAAACGTACACTTGTGGGATTTCCCTTGCTGCAGCCCGTCTCGAGGAATGACAGAGCACACCGGTTCAACAAACGTAAACATTTAATTACCGCTACCGCCAGCGGCGCGATCCCAACAGCTCCCGCGCATACGCTGCGACGGCCCTTTATCAGCGGCGGAGCGCCGCTCGCGTGGCCAGTTGCCCTTGGCCCCCCTCGTGGTCAAGATGACCACTCATGATCGTCGTAGGGGCAACCTGGGCCAACCACTTGGAATCTCCAGGTTGCCCACACACGTTTCTGGCGAAACCGGGAACACTAGAAAAGGAAGGACGCAACGAGATATGTGTGGGATTCGTGGTCGTTTGGTTCGTTGAGTCCTTCCTTTTCTAGTGTTCCGGCTTTAGCCAGAAAAGTGTACGTTTTGGGTGATTCTTGAAACATCTTTCTTTTTTTTTGGAGGTACTGTTGCTGTAAACAATGTCCAAAAAGAAATTCTTCTGTTATAATTGTAAAAAGGAGCTCACTGCTTCCCGGTTCTATTGTAACGGTTGCTTTGTTGTACTGCTTGTGGCACGGGATTCCCACCCCGTTTTTTTCTCTCTCTTTCTCTCTCTTTCTCTCGTCTCTAGCGTTTTTGTCGAATTTGATGCCTATATAAGCCCTTCGGTGTCGGATAAATTTCAGCTGCGTTTGAGACTTTGTGTTTGTCTGTTCTTTGTCGTCCCAGTCTCGGGGCCTTTAGTCAAATTAAGGCTGAAATCACCCAAAAGGTGTTGGGATATTTCAGATAAGATGGAAAATTGGGTAAATGGTAGAAATTTTTAATTCTCCATATTTTACATCAATTTATAGGGTAAACAATTCACAAACAAGTTTAAATATTTGAAAAAGGGCTCCAGACACAAATATTTTTACATTACAAGGAGCTAGGTTGCCACTCGCATTTACAGGCTCCACCGGTGCGAGCATGTTTGAGAGTAAATAACTTAAGTAATAACATTAGGAAACTGTAGAATTAAGTATCCAAAAGCTTTCCGTAAGCTAAAAATAGCGTTGTCACCAGTGCGCAAGCGCCGAGCCTATACCGCCTTTTGGATTGGCGCATGCCGACGACGCTATTCTTTGCACACGCACAGATCTGATAACGTTAATCTAAAGTTTGCAATTAGAGAGGTAGTAATTTTGAAAATCAATGTCTGGGATCAGATCAGTTGTTCTAAGTAATATTTTTTATTACATTACTTATATATATTATAAAACAAAAATTCGAAAACATTTTTTTTTTTGTGATTGTGTGCGGATTATCAAATATTGCATACAAACATGTGAACAATACCCAAAAAATGATTCAAAACACTTTTTTTTCGTCGGTTGTGTGATTTTATATGGTCCTTTAAGGCCATGCGGCATATTTAACTAAGAAAAAAGGTACAGTTCATTAGCCTGCACAGTGCCTTTCGCTGCGTAGTGGAAATATTAACCGACGAACAGGGGCGTAACAGGACCAGAGGCATCACTTGCACGACGGTGCAACGCTGCTTCAATGACGCTACCTAATTTTCCACTTCTTCTTCCTCTCTTTTTTTAGGTGCGATTTGCTACTGTTTTGCCCTCACCACGCCGGCCATCGGTTGGGGCCTAATATTCCTAACGTCTCCTCTTCATGTGCTCCATTTTACCTTACAATGGACCACGGACAACGCTATATGTCATACAATTCATTCCAATGCCGAGTGACGTTACCTTCGAGAGGGGCGCAGTGACGCTTTGTCACTTGATACGCTTAATTGACTGATAGCTCGTAAAGTCCACTGCAATTTATCGTAATTTGAAACAAAGCGTAGTGATTCCTAGTAAAATTCATCGAATCATTTTGTCAACAGGATATCCACATCAAAATACTACAGTGGGAAAGTAGCGCGGTGCAGAGAAATCAACCAAGTGCAACAACTGTAGGTCCCAATGCTCCGGAAAGCATTCGGACCTAGGGGTGCCACATCACTAATAAAAAAAAAATCATTTTTTTTTCTCTATATAATGCTTTTTGGTGTATGGGAGATAACGTGACCAAGTACGGTCACAGTGGATGCGGTGTTCGAGTACGACTAATCGTTGAAACAAAATGTCTGCAACGGTAATTGACTGCACCATACACCTGGCAAACAATAATATTTCTAATTTAAAACAACAGAATGCAGCATATGTCCTTGCGGATTCTGAATAACACGCTTCCGACCTGCGAAATACTTTTAGAAAATCGGACGAAATGAGGAACATGCGAAGCCGTTGAACGTCATGGTACTATAGTCGGTTACAAGTTAAGAAGGTAGGAGAAGCTCCTCCCACAAGCGTGGTGTGCCGGTTTCAAATCCCTCCGCAATCGAAAGAAGAGTTCACTGGAAACGCTCCTTGTTCTGCTTCAATGGATAGATAATGGCCACAGAGTGGTGCCTACTTGTCTCCGACCCCCACTTTTTAAGAAAGCGACCTTTGTATTCATCGGTGAAGGAACCGAGCCACTGAAAGCAGCCTTTGTATCAATCGGAGGGGGAAGCTAATCCCCGAAAGTCGTCTTTGTTTCCATCGGAAGGGGAGAAGACTTAATCTCCCTCTCGTGGCTTCCACAATGCTAAGTCAAAGTCGAGAGATAAAGCAAATATGTACAGAAAGGCACGACCCTCCTCGCGCGTTGGCCGCAACGTCACGGAAACGATGGGACGCTATTTGATGCGGAGGTGGCGGAGGGATATATTGTCACGAACGGAGGTGACACGTAAGACGAGCAGTGAACTGAAAAATAAAGGTTTAATGGGCGAACTTGTGCCAACCAAAAAATAAATAACGAAATAGCGTCGAGGCAGCAGAAAAGCAGGCGGCGATTCGGCGGCGAAACAGAGCGCGAGCGAGACTGACTCGACAAGGTCGCGGGTAGCTGCTTATCTACCGTGCGTCACTATCTCGAAAGTTCGGCAATGAAGGTTCGAGCGTCGCGCGCTCGAGGCGAGGATGAACTGGCACTTTCGAGAATAACAAAGCAGAGGGAATGTTACGTCTGGTGCGAGAATGAACGCGAATTTCTAGATGTCAGTGACCGAGCGTTGCTTTGTCGGCCCTGCGGGCGGCATTATCCCCGACCTTTTAAAAGTTCATCGTCCCGATGCAACGGGAAAGACAAACAGAAATGGCTAAAAAAAACTACGGTGAAACGAAATGAACATGCAGTGTCGTAATCCTAGCGCGCGTAGAACGGCTTGAGTCGAACTACGTGGACGACTTGGGGTCGTGGCTGGCGGCGTCCTGATGGTCGGGTTCCGTCGGGGAGCACCTCGTAGTTCAAGTCGCCAAGGCGGCGGATGACCTTGTAGGGTCCGAAGTAGCGTTTTAACAGTTTCTCGCTGAGGCCGCGGCGGCGAATGGGCGTCCACACCCATACCCTGTCTCCGGGCTGGAACTCCACGTCGCGGCGACGAAGGTTGTACCGGCCAGCGTCCACACGTTGCTGGTCCTTTATTCGAAGACGGGCTAGCTGGCGTACTTCTTCTGCTCGTTGGGTGACCAGCTGGGCGTCGTCGGTGCCGTCGTCAGTCGGGCAGTGGGGCAGCATGGCGTCGAGCATCGTCGTCACCTTAACGGGGTACAATTGCATTTTATGCCCGTTAAGCGTACCCCTCCGAAGACATCCCGGCCAAGCGACGTGCTCAGCCCCGGAAGGCTACCCTTCGCCGAAGAAGCCGAATCCAGAAGAAGCCGTCGTACCAGAGATCAGTCTCCAGAATTCGGTCTCTTGCCCGAGAACCGGAAGAAGATCCCGACCATGACTACCCCGCACCTCCACCAGAAATGTCACGAACGGAGGTGACACGAAGACGAGCAGTGAACTGAAAAATAAAGGTTTAATGGGTGAACTTGTGCCAACCAAAAAATAAATAACGAAAGAGCGTCGAGGCAGCAGAAAAGCAGGCGGCGATTCGGCGGCGAAACAGAGCGCGAGCGAGACTGACTCGACAAGGTCGCGGGTAGCTACTTATCTACCGTGCGTCACTATCTCGAAAGTTCGGCAATGAAGGTTCGAGCGTCGCGCGCTCGAGGCGAGGATGAACTGGCACTTTCGAGAATAGAAAGCAGAGGGAATGTTACGTCTGGTGCGAGAATGAACGCGAATCTTCTAGATGTCAGTGACCGAGCGTTGCTTTGTCGGCCCTGCGGGCGGCAATATGATTCCCTTTGAGGGGCATTTGCCGCTACCTTCTTGACTTGTAACCTACTATAACACGTATGGGGCGAGCGTATAATGAAAGAACAAAGCAGAATTTGGTGAAAAAAAAAAAAAAATTGAGGAACATTTAATGAACAATATTTCAGAAGACAATAACATTTTAACAAAGGTGTGTGCTACAAGTTTTCCACTATCGATATCCTAATTGATTATGCGGTGCTTCGATGTAATAGCCATTAATTCAAGATATTGCAAAGGCTGTTCATATAACACCAAGGAACAAAACAAAAGCTACGTGCGCCTATTAATATACGTATGAGATCCTCAAGTTTTATTTATCGTGAATTAATAGTTTAATATTTTCGTTCGTAATTCCTCCTAGGAAAGTAACAATGTGTGCATTTTTAAACGAAAATTAAGTTTTTTTTCCGAAATCTCGCTTGAGTAGAATGTCCCTGAATCTCGGAAGCATCAAAGTCCCTTCTTCAGTTCCTAAAAAAAGCAATGTTTGAGCCCGAAAATTAGTTTTTAAATAACTGTTCACAACGTTAGGGTTGGTAAAACTCTCACATGAACACTGCTGCCTTACGTCTTAGGGAAGCAAACTGTCAGCGACCTCATCTTGCTGCCATTCCCGGTAAGCGGACGATCCGTTCTAAAACCCTGCGGCATTTTCTACGGAGCAGCTGACAGCTTAGCCGATACCGCATGCCCCCGAGCGCTCTGCTTCCCAATCAGCACGACCCTAAGCCCTGAATCGATATCTTTCCGACGACAGTGTCTCCTAGATTAACTCCGGTACTGCCTCTCTCCTTCCTCCCTCGCGCAGCACGCCGCATTCCTGAATCGCCCCCTCTCTCGGTTTGCTTCCCGGGCCTTGATTCACGATGCGGCGTCGGACTTGCTCGTCGTCGAAGCACGGGGTACCCGAATCGCTCCACCTCCTGATCCCGGCACGACCCTGGAGCTGCGATGAGATTCGCGTTCCGGCAAGCGGATCATGCTGCATGTGGTTAGCTTCGCTTTATTTTTTATAGATTTGATATTATGGAGTTTGCCTGTGGTCCCTACGCTGATGCCGAAATGTCGACAGCGTGACGATTATCCCGTAATTGACGTCGAATAATTCGCTACGTCTCGGCTGCCGATTTCATTTTGGTTGTTTAGCCTCTACCGCAAAGGTTTGTCGACTTGGGTACGATCGAATGCTTTGTTGCCCAAGACGGCTTTCGTTATGCTCTATTCATCGGATCTCCAAAGCCTTCAAACCGTTTTCGCTTATATAAATTTACTCTGTCTTATCCTTCATGCGTGTGGTTTTACAAGCCACGAGGCCATGCTGAATACAGGTTACTTTTACTATTACTACATTACTATTACTATTACCATTACTGCCTTTGAACTATTGTGTTCGTTCCTAGAACACCCCTTTTCTTTGTCCCGATGTGAACCCTAAACTCCGCATTTATAAAAAAAAAATATTAATGCAGAGGGGGGCATTTTAGAAGAGCACCACTATATTTCGTCTCACTGAAACCTTTTGCAGTACAGCCAAAGCTACAGGGGAGAGAGCGTATGCCAACCTGTCCAAGAGGAGCGAGAGGAAGGGGACGCAAGGGCTGGGATACCCCCCTTCTACCTTTCCCTCCTCTTGAACGGTTCGGGATACACTCATACACTCTCTCCCTTGTAGCTTCGGCTGTACTGCACTGTTTTAGTGAGACGCAGCATAGACACATTACGTAGCAGACACGTGAAAATGCAGTTTTGGGCCACACTAGAAGAATTAATTTTCTTCCTGGGAATTAAGACAAATCTCGTCGTTTCCCTAACGTTATGAAGAGACCGTTTGAAGAAAACTTTCAATGTTTTTTAATGTCGTGGGTGTGTAGTATCTCAACTTCAAGTGAAGTCTTGTTTTCTAAATAAACACTTTATGTATAATGAGAAGCGCTATAAACACACTAGAATGCAAAAGGGGTAGATTTAGAAAAAAAGGGGCGAACCCCCCCCCCCCCCCCCCACCTCCAGGCCCCCAAGATCAACCGTTTTAATAAAAACGTTTATATGCACCATTGTTGGTCAAAATACCGAATAGATGTATATAAGTTAAGTTACTAAGTATCTGCTTCATAAAGTATTTAAAATACCACTCAAGTTACTTTCACTGTAGAGTACCTTGAGAAGAGCAGAAAACTTAGAAATGTAATTCAATTACTTTTGAGGATACTTCCGCACTGCGTAATTTGTTTCAACGTCAGTAACAAACAAAATTTAACAGTTGCGCAAATCTGGTTTACCAGAAAGGTTTATCAGCACGGAACAGCACAAAACGAAAAAAAAAAAAAACATCGTAGGGTTATTTTATGCAGACGAACTATAAGGAGCAGGATATCACTAATACATCTTACAAAACATTTCTGGGACAAACAAAAGAGGTCACTTCAGCTATAGTAGCATTGCTGGATATCACATCCTGCGGCACACCTTACACGCGTGGTTTAACTACAATTCATATTCCCTATATAGGGAGTTCACTATACACAAACTTGGGATACGGAAATTATTGAATGGATAACAAAGAGAGCCCACATAATAGCCACAGCACTCGTCACACCCTCTCCAAGTAGGCTGCATTCAGAAAGGCACTCAACATGTGGGTACGCGTTGTTGGCATTTCGAGAGGTAACCCTGCTCGTAGTTCGTTTCCTCTCCTGTTCTCTGCTTATGAAAGCTCGCTTACAGACAGTGTTTGCGACAGCAATAAGTGCCGACCTAATGACAAAAAGAGAAAGAAACAAGCCTCGACGTTTTGCAGTAGCATTGTCAAATATACAAGCAAAAAAAGCGCCATCTTTTTGTGCTCACTTCTCATTTTGTTCTATTTATTATATTATTACACTGAAGTCTGCATTGTTGTCATGGGTCGTTTCCGGTTCTACGTTGCTCCTCAGTGTGGCAATCTTTACTTCCGTAAAACCACCCCTTTTGTTTGAGGATATATTGGGGCAAACCCTATAAACAAAAGGCGCCTTTGGGAAGGCAAGGGGAAAACTTAGTTGTACGAACTTTGTGGTGAAATGTGAGTCACAATCAGCACAAATGCGATGTTTTCACGAGCTCACTCTAAGTCACCATTGCTTATCGAAAACATTTTTTTGTTTGGCGATATAACCTGTGAAAAATGCGGTATTTCGACAGATATAGAATGTCTTCATATTATTGAGACATATAGATTTGTCCATGATTAAATGTAGGCGCATACATAAACACTCAAAAATATATTTTTGCACCACCAAAATTAATTTATGCCAGAAAAAAAATGTTGTTGTCTCTTGAAGCATTTTTTTCTTCGTTTTCATATTTTGTGTCGGATTTCCCTAAAGATGGTTCTAGGGCTTTTGAAAAGGGGGGGGGGGGGGTTCAGAATATATTGTATTTATTGCTGGTCTTCAGTGCTTGGTTAGGGTGTCTGAGGGAATTCAGAGTAATGTGTGCTAATAGGGTATTGAATAGGCAGCTGAGATTATATTAATTATATATTTCCTTTAAGTTCGTGTAGATTTTCTTAAATATAACGGTCAAGAGTTAGACGAGTCTTGTGTTCACCATATCTTTATGAGGCTCGGCGTACATTAAATGTGAAAATACTTTCACGATACGTTGACTAATTAACTAAACAAAACGTAATCACCTTTAAGGTTATTGATATTCGCTGTCATGAAGGAATTGAAGTATTTACGGCATTTACACTTAGAGGCCAGACCAATTTAGAGAATTTGCGAAAGGTGATGGCTATTGAGATATTAGTCGATCGATTTTCCTGTGTTTTGTTTTCCTCCGAACAAATAGAGCGGTCAAAAAGAGCACCGCAAGCCCTGCCCACAAAGACGATTGGCCAAGTGACGTGAACGTTTCAATCATGTCGCCACTATCTCGGCAGCGTGTCCCTAATCGTTACGCCGACGACACGAGGGGCGATGTAACGTAACCTACTACGTCACTTTTTCAACCATCCTTGTAAGCAAAAATTTATGTGCTCTTTGTCGGGAGATCATCATCATCGCCACCACCACCATCATCATCGACACCGCCGCCGGGTGACCCTGGACTCTCTCCGCCGCTTCCGCGCGCGGACCCTCTCTGCACCAGATCGCCACCAGACAGGGCCGGACTCGCACCTGTATTGCTATGCTAGAATAAACCTACGCAGTTCAATCAATCTTATCACGATGACGACCAGAAAGATCATCGCCGTCCTCGACCCAATGTTTGCACGATATGGACTACCGAAAATTCTCCGAACAAACAACGGACCGCAATTCGCCTCACGCAAATTCGCGGTGTTTCTGAAGGAATGGGAGTGACCCAATCAACGTCGATCCCGTACTAGCCACAAAGCAACGGGGGTGGGGGGCCGAGAGGACAGTCCGAACGGCTAAGCAACTCCCCAGGAAATCTACAGACAACCATAATGCATTGCTGGCCCAGCGTGCGCCCCCTAGAATTGAAGGTTACGCCACCAGTATAGACCGAATCTCTCCAACCTCACTGGGACGCCACCGTCGTTCGCTCCAGAAAGGCCTTATACAAGGAAAAGATGCACCAACAATATGACAAGCGCCGCAGAACACGTGAGCTCGACACCCGTTAGAATTCCGACGGGAGCCGCCGCGTCTTATGGCCTCATTGTAGGGCCAGTGCCTCAACCCAGTTCCCACGTGGTGCAGACGACGAGCCTATAGGCGGCGAGCAAGGGGACACTTGCATCCGGCTGTGGGACCTACTGTCCCTAGGAGCGGACGTGTGAGCCGTCCACCTGACCTCTTTGGGAAAGTGTGAGTGTTGTTCTTCGAAATGGGGGGAGGTGTCGGGAGATCATCATCATCGCCACCGCCGCCATCATCATCGACACCGCCGCCGGGTAACCCTAAACTCTCTCCGCCGCTTCCACCCGCGGACTCTCTCTCCACCAGATCGCGATAAGACATGGAACGACTCGCACCTGTATTGCTATGCTAGAATGAACCTACTCAGTTCGATGAATCTTATCACGAAAACGTGTCTTTTTCCAGAAATTGTTTTTTTAATCCGGCAAAAAACAAAAACAAAAAAACGGGAACATTGATTCAACATCTAAAAATAATCACATTTTCTTAAGATTTTTTTTTTCTAATTGGTCTGGCCTCTAATTTCATTGCCATCAAAACTACGTTGCAATTCTAACATGACGCCTAAAATCAATTACTAAAAAAAGCTAATTAGGAAATGTTAGATAATTATTCAACTTACCATTACGATACTTTCCTCACATACTATGCGCCGTGCCTGGTAAATACAGGGTGTCACAAAAGAAAATTTACACGGTCTTTTTTACCGCAAAAATAAACTAGGCATCGCGGAACGCTCATTTTCCGCCCAAAGGTAGCGCTAGAGGTCACAACCAGATGACAAAGTTTCAGCCTGATCCGATGACTTAATCAAAAGTTATAAGTGATTCTCTGAAAATTTTAATGGGAAAATGACGGCCGACGGAGTTTTCGAATTCATGGGGCTCTATGGCACCGGAAACCAAAAACTCGCAAAAATGGGCTTCATTTTCCCATTGAAATTTTCCAAAAATTACTTTTTTAGTTTATTTTTTTAGTTTTAAAATTAAGTTATCGGATCGGGCTGAAACGTTGGCATCTGGTCATGACCTCTAGAGCTACCTTTGGGCGAAGAATGAGCTTTCCGCGATGCCTAGTTTATTATTGCGGTGAAAAAAACACTGTAATTTTTTTTTTTGTGACACCCTGTACATGGTAAAGACGGTACTGGACTATACTTCTCCCCTTTTTTTAAAAGTTTATGTTCGAATTAACATCAAACACCATGTATAGACTATTTTAAGAGTAAGGGAGGGGTGGACGTAAGAAATGGAGGCTAGGCTAGATTCAGTCGTCATCATTTATTTCGTCCAACGTTTCAAGTGGTTACCGACAGTATACTTATTATTATTATAGCGAGTTTAACTCAAAAAATCAAAATAATATATACAAGAACAATAAATTTGTACGGGTAAGCCTGACAAAAGCTACTGAAACATCATGATATTTTTTTATATATCCGTGAGAAGAGCAATTTTATTTCGTATAATATGCGACAATGTTATCGTTGCATTGCTTGGATCACTGAATAAAGCGCGAAACACATGCGCGTCAAAACTGTCCGATCCGACGTGCGAACCGCCGGAACGGACGCTCGAGGGCGAGGGTTTTCGTAGCCTCCGGTGCCACGAAAACCCTCGCCCTCGAACGTCCGTTCCGGCAGTTGGCACGTCGGATCGGACAGTTTTGACGCGCATGTGTTTCGCCCTTAAAAGGGGCCAGCATTAGAAACAAATACTGCCTCGATATGACCAAAATATGTTATCGTTCAATTTTAATCCCTCGAACCAACTTTAAAATTAAAACCTCTAAACCCTATAATTTAAGCACAAATTGTGAGCTGATATCACCCGGTGACCTCATGGAAGCCTTTCCTTCATCAACACGCATCTCATTCCTGTACTATGTGTATGTGTGGACTCCGATTACTTAAAAAAAAATAAACAACAGCAAAGATTTACCTTTTTAGGAGTGGAAGCCCACGTTGGCGGTTTCATCCTACTTGTTATTTAGTCTATTTTGTATGATAATGCTGTCACTCGTTTTACTTCCAATACGAATCGTTTTTGACTCCTTCCGTGCTCTTGTTTGATCCCCCTTTCAAGTCACTGTGGAGAATACCAGCCGGCTGTAATCGATACACCACGGTAACGTGTTTCTATCTCCGAAAACTCAGTTTTTTTCTCCTCGCTATCATTTTCTCTATCCATGTTAATCCGTTATTCCCCTTTGATCCCACGTCGTCATCGGCGGGGAACAGCGACGGGGGCCATTAGCCCTGCGGTCGAATGAGCGACAAAAAATCTCATTAAAGGAGGCTTAACGGAGCTAACCCGAGTCACGTCTCAGCCAATTTGTTTCCATGATCCTACTTAATTTACGTCCTCTTGTTTATGTTTTTAATTACGTTCTAACGAGGTTCAGCACTCCTTTTATGGCTTTCGGGGACGGTCTCGTGTCGCTGAATAATAAAATAAAAGTTTGAATAAAATTCTAGTGTTTGTGTCGTTATGAGTCCCGCGTGGTTAATAGGCTCTTTTCAAGAGTCCATCAAGCAACATTGGCCGCCACCATTGCTTCATATTTCTAAATGCCTGGTTATTTTTAGGGAGAGAAAATTGGTCTTAGAAGGGCGGGAGGATTCATATGTTGTTCGTTTTAGACTTAGGCTAGGTGGCGCAAGCTACCACCCGTTACAAAGGGTAGAGCCATTAACATCTATTCATCCATCCACGCTCACGAAGCGCGTGATGGATCCGAGTTCTCGCCGAACGCCGACGTCAGCGCTCGTGTCCAATACATGCTCAGAATACGTGAGCGAGCAATGGCGGAGTGACGTTGCCGTGAACTTTCGAACAAAATGTCTAGAGCGCGAATCCATTTTTTCCCCTCGTTCGGCCGCTTCCTGATGTGGGAGGGCGTCTCCACTGTACCACCACCGACACCAATTAAGCATATCGCGGGACATTGCGAGTACATTGTCAACAACACGCCTCCGTTTTCTTTTTCTTTTTTTTTTTTTTTTTTTTTTAGCGTCCCCATGCACCTTAATAGGTGACCGGCGTTTGAGCCGGAAGTTTCGTCATCCGAAGCGAAGCGACACGTGACTTCACGCTTCCGGTTCGTCCGGTGCCGGTCGTGGTTCGTCCAGCTCACTGCACCACGGTTGTTCTAATGCAATTATTCACTGCTCCGCGGTTGTTCTAATGCAAGCCATAAAGGGCATAAGATGTTCCGGTTCCCGCGAAATAAAGCAGAGAAGCAGCGATGGGGCGTCGCTGTTAAAGGGCATCTCCGCCGTAATTTTGATGGTCACCGATTTCTATAAAATTTTCACCATGTATTTGGATGCCCTTCCTTATGATGTGTACAAAATATCTCGGAAAAATATTAATTGTCTTAGAAGAAAATGAATTTTGAATGTTACATTTACACACCCAAGTCACTTGCTGCCGCCCTACTGGCAACACTGAGTAAGAGCGGCACACGGAGGCTGCCATGATGGCGCTGACGTTGCCGTGACGTCACATGTTGGTCAGGGTGCTTGCTTTGTAGCTTGTTGGTGCTAGGCTGCTAGCGACTGTCTGCTTTTTGCTTATGTTATCGGTTTATACAGTTATGTAAGAGCGCGTAATGGCAACTGGAGGAAATTGGTGTTGTGCCGTAGGGTGTAATAACACCACAAAGAAACGCAGCCATGTGAAATTTCACAGTTTTCCGACCGACAAGTCTACACGAGAGAAGTGGGTCCTGGCAGTCCGACGTGAACGCTGGTTTCCAAGTAAAAACAGCCGAATCTGTTAGGACCACTTCTCACCGGATTTCTATGACGATAGCGTGCGACTGAGGGAATCTTTCGGGTTGGGCGGGACGGGCACAGAAAGAATCTACTAAAATGTGCCGTGCCTACCGTGTTCGCGCACACACAACCCTGACAGCCGCCGATCGAGCGACGAGCGTTTGCAAAGAGGAGAAGAATGCAGGTAAGGGTGCTTTATGTCGCTCTGAAATAACAATCAAGAATGTTCCGAACTTCATTTTTGGGAGTTCTTAGCGTGAACCCCGAAGTGAGCAAGCGTGAGACAAACCGTTTTCAGATGATAGTGCTCCTGACCATGCACGATTTTCTGAGTATGCTTCAAAGTGGCAGAGCGAGCTCCCGCTACAAAGATCGTTCCCTAAAACACGATGAAGCGCCTGGAGGCCTCGACTGGGTCTCGCTGCACGAGCCCGTGCAGCCGCGAGGCGTGATCCAAGGGAATTAGGTCGTGTTTTTAGGAGTACCGTTATAGCCCTGGCCGCGCGTCTCAGAGCATGCTTTCAAGTTGTGCGAACTGCCGATACAAGTAGCGTTCTCTGAAAACCGAATCTACTAAAACACACCTATGCCTTCATCGAACAAGCTCACCTGGACTCGTATCACGCGCGCGCGCGCCTCGATGCTGCAACCAAGAAATCTTTCCATTGGCAATTACGGTAATAGTGAGAGGTGTAACTTAGGAGCTCCCGCGAAATTACTATCAATGCACCAGTGCGCCTGTCGGTTTCCTCGGAGGCGATGCCGGCGGATCGTATGAGAACGGGTTATCGTCATCGTCCTCAAAATCTAGCAGCATATCCTCATCGTTGCTCGATTCAGACGAGCCTGATGAGTCCATTTTTATCCGCGGCACAAACACAAAACAGTGACCTGCTGCCAGGCTGGCCAGGCTCAAACTGCACAGGTGCGAGTGTTTATACCATATGTGACGTCACGTCAAAATGGCGGACCAGTCGAGTGGCAAGTTTCGGTATCGGTTTCAGCGTATTTTAACGATTATAAATTATGTAAACAGTTTTTTAATGATTTAACCGCTGCTATAGGCTAAATTTTTAGTACCCTTTCCGAAAATATGTTTCGATAAAAACGCTCAAATTGACGGCGGAGCTGCCCTTTAAGCGAATTGCGGGGCGAGGTGACCTGTGGCAGCCGAACGTCGGCGACCGTTTATGCGCGGCCAGATTTGTTACAGGCCAGTACAACATGATCTCTCTTTCTTCAAGTAGGGTTCGCGGGAAATAACGGTCTCAAACAGAGTCTTTTGCATCAAGAAGAAGGTCTCCATTATACCGCGAATGGATGAGCACTGCTTGTCGTACAAGGCATCTGCGAGAACTCGGGATACGATCTCGCAGGCAATCAGTTCATCGCACGACGTTTTGTCGACATACATGTCGTCGCCAGGCCATTTAATCGTTACATCGACAGCTCGAACTAAATCTTCCTGTAATGAGCCGCCGCAGACTGTAGCTGCCAAGCGGCGTAACGGGTGGCTTGCTATAATATAAATAAACAAATGTCGACCGGCAGCATCTTCATATTGACTGACAATAAAGTGGTTGTATGACCCTGCGTAGCCCATATAAAAATCGGTGCTCGTTTAGGCATGCTTTATTAGTCGACATCATTAAAAAAAAAAAAAAACGTGCGGGGAAGGTCATGTTAGTACACGGGGGACAACTTAGTTGAAGTACAAAAAACAGGTGAGTGTTAAAAAGCAAGGGTTCTTCATGGTCAGATGTCGCTGAAACTAACTTTTGTACGGAAGTGGCGTTGCGATCGCGCGGGAAGACGTATTAGCTGAGTTTGAGACGTCGTCTGACCAACTTCTTTTCCTGTCTCTTCAACTTTTGGTTGTTTCAAAATTTTATTACCCAGTCTCGGGTGTTATAACAAAGTGAAAAAAGTACGCCGAAGCTCCGATCGGGCATTTCAGCTGGCCGCGTCCCACGGCTTACATTCGCACCTATTTCAGTTGGGGATGTGATCTAACGCAACGATCAAAAATAAACAAAACCCAATGAAGAACGGTGGCTCAAAAGGAAAACGAAGTATCTAACCTAAACTGAGTTTTCATGCGACGATCCGGAAAGCGCGGTGCAAGTGCAGCTTGCCGCTGGCCGCACTCGCTCCGCGCTTTCGTGGCCGTTCTCAATGCGTCTCCGTACCGATTGTTACTTAATATATCCGTAGAAGTAACTTTAGACTATCAGAAATTGATAACACACCCAGCAGCAGATGGAGGTGGCTCGAATTGATCGGATACAACACCCGCACACGCTTCCATAACCGCTATGGTGGTGCGTCGGCTGCTAGCATCGAACCGGAAGTGAATAATACCGATAGTGCTATGCGGCTGCAGCCTAACGCCGGTCACCTATTGGAGTTGGACACGCGGGGAGAGAGACTATTCACGTTTCCAGAGCCGGAATCCTTGAAATAAAAATAAAGAAAGAAATGTATCAGTGTAAATTACGTATCTGGTCCTTCTGATGAGTTTCGTTCATCGCCCAACTTCAAATATTAAAGAGCGAGGGAGGAGGAATCAACAATCTTTCCCTTTTTTTTTCAAAGCTGCGATAAACACCCGACTTTGAAGATTTCAATAGATGTATGGTATTTTAGCACTGTCTGATAAACGGCAATAATAATAAGAATAGATTGTGCTATTGAATAGTGGTAACAAGCAGGGTGGGTAACTTAAATCTAATTGATTTAAGTCGTGATTCATATCGTTCGAGGTTTTCTAAGTTGATTTAACTTAAACCTTTTCGGCCATATTAATCTATATTTTTATTTTAATTTACCGTTTGTTTATTTTTTATGCCTCCTATGAGCTGAATTAAGGTAGTAATTCAGGCGAGTTGGTTAATGACTTAAATAATCAAAAGCAGCGCGCGAAAAGACAGAGACAAAGAAAGAAAAGAAGCACACCTGACGAGCGATCGTCATGCTTGCTTCTCTTTCTGTTCCTGTCATTTTGCTGCGTTGCTTTTCATTTAACTCCTATGAGCATTCGGTTTGTATATAAATTGAATATTCATCAAGCAAGAAACATGTACACAAATCCGGACAGCAACAAGAAGTACGCTTCCGATCAAATCCCAGTGTTGAGCTGGATTTCTAATTTACACTTCGTTAGTCAACGACATAACATCCTACTCCAACAAAATCCGAACAAAAAATCAAAGAGAGACGAACAATTAAAAAATAATGCCCTACTGCGATCAAGTCACAACTGAAAAAAAAAAAAAAACGTGTTACAGCTAACTACAAAAAGCAAGCAGTTCTAGCCTATGGCGGGGATTACAGCAACAAAAGTTATTAGTTAACTGTACTTAAGGCTCAGATATTATTTTTTGCACGTTGTTATCAGCGAACGAATGATTTCGGTACACAAGCCGCCTCGGTGGCCCCGAGGCTAGAGCGCTGGCCTATGGATCCCCATGTGGCGGGTTCAAATCCCGGCCGAGGTGCCCGCAATCTGACGGAGGCTTATTGCGGAGGAGGCGCCGTGTAATCGAGCTTTCGGTTGCACGTCAAAAGATCCCCAGGTGGTCCAAATTATTCCTCAGCCCTCCGCTGGGGCGTGCCAGATGCCCGTCGTAGGTTTGGCACGTAAAACCCCCAAATTTGATATTTGATTTCGGTATACAAGCCTGCCATGTTCAAAACTACATCAAGACGCATCACTATTGTTTTCTGTCAGTGATACAAAACCAATTACTTTGATTTATATCAATATTAAAAAAAAGTCGTTTCTTTTTTTTTTTACTTTGGTAAAAATTGTGGTAAGAGTTGGCATTAGAGCTGCCCGCAAAATCCAACTCTTTTTCTTCCTCTCATATTTCTTTAACCTTTTATATTTCTCTATCTACGTAATATACATATAGGCAATGCAAACGATGCGTATACTGTTAGCCTTACCGTAGAGTTTGAGAGCTTGTCTCCGTAAAGGGAATATTCGGCGAACAGCCGACAAACATTGCTCGGCAGTAAGTTCGCAGTGGGAGCAGCGCCACAGCCAATTAGGGCTACGGAAAAGAAGTGACGTGAGCGCGAGCTCTCTATACTCTCAGAAAAAAAGAAAAGGTGCATTCTTACACCCTTTTTCCCATATAATACACCCCAAACCTTTAGTTTGACGTACACTCCTAGAAACAGGGGGTGTATAGGGGTACTCCCCTCGTCCCATATGTAACTCCCCAAAACTACATTTGGACGTTTAGTGCACTGACGTTGAGCTAGCGATACCAAATTTTATGAGCGGCTTGATAGCAGTTGTATATAACGTATTAAAAAGCTATTGTGCGTAACAAATACAAAAAAAAACACTGAGGTTTTGCAGCAGTGCCAAAAAACCTCCATTATCTTATCGTAGCCTTTAATACGTACATTAGGTATTTTAATAAGTTGTATCGTTCGACAATCACGCCGCTCTTGAAAGTTAACACCGTCGGTTCGACGACTGTGGGCTGAACGTCGAATTGTTGTTTCGGGGAGTTACATATGGGACATGGGGTGCACACTTATTCACCCCGTATTTCTTCGAGTGTACAGCGCACTGACTTCAATCCTGACGGTACTAACTTTCACGAGAGGCTTTATAGCCGTGTGGTACAACATATTAAAATAGCTAATCTGCGTGTTACTTACTACAAAAAATAATCGTGGTTTTCTTGGCCCTATTGCAAAACGTCAGTGTTTTCTTTCTGTGGTCTTTGATACGTACTTTAACGATTTATTAAGTTATATCGCACCTTTATCAAGACCCTCGTAAACTTTGGCGTCGTCTGTTCGACTGTAGTGCGCTGTATACGTCGAATTGAAGTTTTGGGGTGCATTATATGAAACTAAGAAGTGTAAGGCGACACCATTTTTTTTTTTTTTTTTATAGTGTACCCTTCGCTTCAAAGTTGGCCAGCGGGGAAGCGCAGTGCGTATCGCGCTCGTGACGTCGATAGTTTATGCACGGTCAAGGGTACAGTTGCTGCGAGCCTTGCCTCTTGGTGGCGTCAACGTGTAACTCTCTTGCATAGTAGTAATATCCGAGGACTGTACGCATTATGGGCTATACATAGCTTGCCCGTAACATGACTTGTAGCCATGCCGGTATTTTATGTGCCACGAGCGTTAGCTTCACCGTGTTAGTTTCACACCTCAGAAGTAGTGGCTTGAGGGAACCAGTAAGCAGAAATAACCGACCTGACAGAGGTTTCCGAATCCTCAGATCAAGTTCCTACATAACGTCTGCAAAGAACGGCGATCTCGATGGTGTGCAATGTACGTTGCAGAAGCACTATTGAGCTGAGACTGCGGCGAATGCCACAACCACGGGAGCTCTAGGTCGCTGCTCTGGAGCGTTGTTCCGCAGAAGGATCGAGCGCTCGAACTAGAAATGCATGTCTCAAAGCCAGGAGTGCGGGCTAGCTCTCGCTTGTAGCTTTGGCTTCAGTCTCAGCTTATGAGCTTTCTCCATCAAGTCACATAAAGGACTAAGTGACTCCATGAGAGAGCCATACTGCCGTGAAATGGCGCCGCGTCTTAGAAACTCATGACGTGACGGCATTCCAACGGAGCTTCACAGACCGCCACCAGAATCAATTTTCAAAATCTGCTCATTCGTTTTAAAACTCTATTTCTCGACTTTTCTGCCTGCAGCTAAAGGTGTATTCACACGAAGGACTTTGTCCGCGGACAAGTTCCTACGAAAGGCGTGACGTCACCTCTTCTGGGGTATAAAATCGGCCATTTTTCTGGCGAAAAAAGCAGGCAAAAGCGAGAAATCAGACAGGGGGACAGGCATATGATTGCGACTTTATTTTCTTTTTAGAATTGCAAACACTAAACACTCGCGCACACAGCAAAACATCACAGGCCCGAAAATGCCTTCGCTTTGTTAAGAAAGTCAAAGAGGGAAATTGTGCCATCAGAAAGACGACACTCGAGCTCTGAAAGTTTGCGGTCCTTGCTGATCCACTTGTGCCCCCTGGCCCGCACGGCACCACCATTTGCAAGCTGCTGCAAGGATATCCTATTCAAAGCCTCATCCCGTTTAATTAAATCGATAAAACTGTAGATGTTGGGGTGAGCCCTCCCTGACACCGCGTTTATCTTGCGGTGCCAGGACTCCATGTGGTTGTTTGTTCGTGGCCCTCGGTTTCCGTGATGGTTCCACCGAGGGATGTGCCTTCTTGTCGCAAAAAGAGCCATGCACGCTGGACGTCAGAAACTGGAACGAACGACAGCGCCACCATCTTTCTAATAAGGGACCTAATACTATCATCCTGCCCGTACGCAGTTTGGAGGCCGGCTCTTTGTACTGCAGCCCACACTCTTTTTGTGAAATGGAAATGGCAGCCACGATGGATTGCGGTTGGAAATAAAGTCAGCATGCCTGCGATGAGCGCCTGCTCGAAGTCTGTTAGAAAAATGTCAGGATTCGGAAACACGATGCCTGCACCAGCAAATACATTCCTCAAGTTTTGAAATGCACGAACATATGTCTCACGGGATCTACCGGACAACAGAAAGTACACTGCGGGTGAGTGTTTGCCATCCGACATGACATGAATGGTCAGGAGTTGATCAAAAATCTGAGGCACAACAAAAAATGTACCATCAACAAAGAGCATCTTCGCGGATGACAAGCGCAGCAAACCCTCCCGTGATGCAAAGGCTAAGATCCGAGAACCACTAACACTTGTGTCATCGATTACAAGGAAGGGATGGCCGTCTTCTGTCTGTTGGTACAACGGGCTCAGTTGAATGTCGTCCGCAGTTGCAGGAAGTTCCGGCTGATGACGGCGTCGCTCCCTGTACATGGCATTCTTCAGGCTTGGGAAAGTTGGGATTTCAGCTACAACATCGGCCGCGCTCTAAAAATAAATATAGTTCCGACTTTAGTCAACAAACCTGATTAGACATGAAAACATACAGTGCTCCTTCCTTTTCTTTTTTTTAGCTGCACCAAATTTTCAAAGAAACGGAAGGTGAGATAGGGTAATTTGAGCCCTTGGGCCAAGTTGGTGGTCATTGTGGCCACTAGAAATAAGGCGCAATGTTGGAATTAGTTACCTAATTAACTAAAACGCTGTAGTTAACTTTAACATCTTAGGGCTAGGGACATAGGGTATTTAAAAGATTGAAGCTCGACCTCAATATTGCTTAGCCGTGCCGTAAAATTTTGATTAAAAAATATTAGTGGGCACTACGGGGCAAGGAAGTTTGCCCTTGAACAAGGCTGACATATCTTGCCCCATAGCGCCCACTGTGAATTTTAATTCAAAATGTTACTTCACATCTAGACCATATAGAGGACGAGCTTCAATTATCCAAATACATTACGCGCCCTCGAGTGCAAAATAATTAAAACGGTTTGGTTAATTAGCTCAGTAATGACCTAATTTCGCAGTTTTCTAGTGGCCACCAAGGCCATTATCACTACCCCAGGACTCAAATTACTACACCTCACGTTTACTTTTTTTCTAATATAGCGCAGCTAAAAAAAAAACACCCTTTATGATCACTTTCACAAAATAACACTTACAGCTTGTGATGCGCGAAGAAGTTCCTGGTTGTAGAGCGTCGGAGCTGCGACGTGGGGATTAGATGCCACTGTTTCTTTTAGTTCCATTCTCATCCGGTCTTTGACAACGGCTGTTTCATCGGGAGGGTGATTGTGCTCTCCTAACAAAAAAAAATGAAATGTTAATCTCGCACTGCAAATTCACGTTAACCTTCAGATTGAGATAAACGTTCTACTCACGAAGGGTGTTCTTGACATGATCTCCTTCCGTCAGGATTGATGCGGGGCAGCAGGATGAACCATGGCTGGCACACCGCCACGCAACAGTTCCGTTCGCATTCGAACGTTTCTTGTGGTACTTATATCCATCTATACCCGTTTTCACCTTAAGAAAAAAGTGGGTGTGTCCCTCTCGTCGCATGCTTATTGGTCGCATGCCGTCGCACATATTATTCCGTTCTGCAAAGTAGTTCCGATAAAAGATTGCTCTCTGGCAAGCTAGCGTTATTTAAATTTAAATAAATTTGTTATTCTCAGTGGGATAAATAATATACCTCCTTAATACGCGTGTATACATTTAATTCAACGCCTCACAAGATCTGAGGATCGATGTTCGTAGCCAGCCGGCCAGCCGCTGTCGCTCGCCTTCCAAGATGGCGACTCCAACAACTCTGGCTGATCGGTTCGTGTTGTCAGCACTCTTTCCTGAAAACGCTTCCCCTCGGGTGTACTACAAACGTCACGCAAGTGGAAATGTCCTGTCGAGCCAGACAAGGCAGTGTGTTTTGAACGTTTATTCTTGGATGCGGCGGCAGTACCAAGAAAAAAATGTGGTGGAAGTCATCAACCTGACTGCCGCCGCAACGGGGGTCAGTGTTAGCTCGGTCTACGAGATCAAGCGTGGCTTCAAACGTGCCAACGGAGCTGTGAAATCTCCTTCAAAGAAGCGCCCGAAATTCACTGAGAAAAGGAAGAGGATTGCAAATCATGAAACGTGCACGTTGACGGCCGTGAGAAGCTGCCTGCACAATTTCTTCCGTCGGGGGAGATCCCAACGTTGAAGAAAATCGCCGCTCGTCTCCAAGAAGACGACGTGCTGCCGTCCTGTTCCGGGACTACCCTGTATCGCCTGCTGAAGGACATGAGTTTCGAGAAACAGAAACGAAATCGGAACTCCTTCCTAATTAAGAGAGAGGACATCGTCGAGTGGAGGCGGCGGTATTTGAAGGCAATCGGAAAGCACAGAGCCCAGAACCGCAAGATCTACTTCCAGGACGAGACTTGGGTGAACGCCGGCCTCACAGTTGACAAGGTGTGGACTGACAACACCATAAAGTCAGCAAGGCAAGCCTTCATGTCTGGACTGACGACCGGGCTAAAGGCTCCTTCTGGAAAAGGTGAAAGAATGATTGTCACCCACGCAGGTAGTGGCACTGGCTTCGTGTCCGGCTGCCTGGACGTGTTCCGTGGGAAGAAAAAGGGGGACTACCACGATGAAATGGACTCGAACAGGTTTGAAGCATGGTTTCTTCATCTGCTGGAGCACATCGAGCCTAACAGCGTAATTGTTATAGACAACGCGCCGTACCACAGCAGAAAGGCTGAAGCTGTTCCCAGAACTGCAACAAAGAAGGGCGAGATCCAGTAGTGTCTCTCTTCCAAGAACCTAGACTGGACTGCCACAATGAAGAAAAAAGACGTTCTGAGCATTGTGGCAACGGTGAAGGATCGCTACACAAAGTACAAAGTTGACGTCATGGCTACGGACACCGGACACACAGTGTTGAGGCTCCCACCGTACCATTGCGAACTAAATCCCATAGAGTTGATATGGGCACGAGTCAATTGCAGGAGGTCGCCTCCAAGAACATCACATTTAAGCCACATGACACTGAGCGGCTCTTGAGGGAAGCAGTGGACAACGTAACAGCTGTCCATTGGCATGACTGTGTAGAGCATGTGAAAAAAATGGAGGTGAAGTTTCGAGAATGTGATGTTTCAGAGTTGAACCTCGAGCCAGTCATCATACCCCTCGATGCAAGCGACACGGAGGAGGAGATTGGAGACGACGACGAAGCTGACGACGAGAACGAGGGTGAAGAGATCTTCGGTGTTCAGCCTTTAGAATGGAATTGACCGTGAACTAATGTCCCCCTAGGTGTCACATGTTCTCTAATGAAAGTGGCTAGAACTTTGGACTCTGTTTGTCATACCACAGAACACAAAGCGGTCCTTTTAAGGACCATTCACATACTGCAAAATCGGATTCCTGACTTCATACACGCCTAACCTCCAGTGTCATGTTGTTGTCGTGATTCTACCATTCATTACGTAATAGCCTTGTTCATGGCTTCTCGAGGTCTTTGAAATCAGCTGTATGTATTCCACTGCACCGTGAATAACCAGTACAAAGATTGACCCTACAAAAAAAAGTTTACAGTTGTACTGCACTCGCTAATTTGCCCATCAGCAGAGGTGTTAGGTGCCATTTTGGGTTTTTGCTTTCTAAACATATATGCATACAATTACACTTTAAGGGTCATTTTCATTCAAGAAAGAAGACGTAGTGTTGGCGGCATGCCGAAAGTGGACCATTGTTCTGCAATGTGACCCTGAGCGTAACATTTCACTTGCTCACCTCATGCATATTCAGTGTCGCTTACACCTCATTTTGAGGTCTAAACATTATGTTCAGCCCAGTCTTTCATTCAGATAGCTCCATTATTGCAGTGATCAGTTCTCCAGGCGGTTTGTGGGAAAGTAAACTCACAAACTGCCATCCACCTGCCTTGGGGTCGCTCTGGCGATAAACGTATCTCACATCCACCATGCTGTTTAAGATTATAATCGGGATTCTTACCGCCATCCACACACAGGGCCACTCGGGCAACAAGCAGAAGCTTTGATGGGATCCTGGAAGAACGTATCTCACATCAACCACGCTGTTTCTGCTTATAATCAGAATGTGTACCATCATCCCCACACCACGGAACTTAAGAGAACAAAATTAAAGAAAATAAAAATTGAAATTCACAGCGACACACAAGAAAACCGATTGCCCACTCAATATATACACGTGAACGTCAACGCAATAACGTAAATAAAGGTATATTAGGACAGAATAAACTATGCAAACTTACGTTCGTGGCTGGTAGCAGATCTGATCAATCCCAGTTCATCAAGTTTGCGGCAATGTCGATGATGTCAGCTGATCTTTTTGCTTTAGCGCTCCACGGTTGCCGTTAAAAACTGTAAATACGTTAAAACTGGCAGACATTGATATTTTTTCTCATGGTGTTTTTAGAAAACCGACGGTATAAACAATGTTAGATATACACAGACATGTTTATTGAAAACAGTTTAAAGAAGCGATGCAAAATTGTGCATAGCATAAGCATGTTTATCAGAAACAAACGCTATTTAACGAGGTATGTTCTAGCTTTTTGTCACTAGAGGATGCTGCAGTGCTAAATTCGTTTTGGTTTTGGTCTCTAATTGTGGATCCCACCACCTCCCGACCCAGAGTGGTGAAGTCTACGCGATATCGCGCCATTTCATTGGTGGAAACCCAGAACACTCCGCCGCCGGCCGGACTTGTTTTACTTCGGTTCTTAAGGTGAAAACGAGTATAAGTGTAAACACTGCTTCTTTTTCTGGGTTTGTAAGATGACAAACGAAGACATCCTGCCTCGGTGACAGCGGTAACTGCTATGCGTTTACAGCACTGCCGGCACACTAACACCAGAACAGCGTGCAAAAAGTAACTGCTGGTGATTAGATCTTCAGGTCGCTC